>CAEGAD010093612.1:0-130690 GCA_903067055.1 Poeciliopsis paucimaculata | reverse complement strand
AAACAAATCTATTTCTCTTCATAATGCCGATTTAAAAATTTTTTTTTATATATATTCCTATATGTATATATATATATATATATATATATATATATATATATATATATATATACGTCAATTAGAGTTACCGTAAATCCTTATTAGTCTCCTCAGTCTGAGTCATCAGCCCCACTGCGTCCTGCACTCGGCAATGTTCGCTGCAAGATTCAGTGCTGCGTTTGTTGGTGCAATTATGATCCAAGGATTTTTAGGGCTGCATATTGACTCCAACTCATCCGCAGCCTCTTATCACCCACCGTGGTCACGTAAGTAAGTAATAGACCTTAATAGCACTAAAGCAACGTCAGGCTGTCGATACATCAAAACCCCTTTTGTGAGTCACACATTAACCATTTCAGCGCCGGCCGAAATCAAAACCACAACACCAGGCTGGTCTGTGTGAGAAAGAGCTCTGCGTTTAAAACATCACTGCACCCGGATGCGATGTCGCCCACCTTTGTCCGTCGTCCACGCCGTTTCCGACACGGCGCCGTAGCTCCGGAGCGCTCGCTCGGTGTCCGAGAAAGACTTCTTCATCTCCATGCCGGAGTGGAGGGGGGGGGAGGGGGGAACCTAAATCCGAGAAGCGAGTGAGAACCTAAAGGATATAATCTGCAGCTTCTCCTCCCTGTTTGGGTTCTTCCAGATGAGTCAGTGTTCACCCGGCGACAAGCGACCAGCGACCCGAGAAGCCGAGAGCATCTTCAGCCGAGTCTTCAAATCCTGCTGGACAGAGGGGGGGATGCTGGGAGCATGCGCAGTGCGGGCGGAGATGTGGGGAGCTGGAAGACGCGAACGAAACTCTGGGATGCTGATGGCGATGACGATAAAAATAAAACAGCTGGCTTACACGCGCGCACACACACCCAGAGTCAACCACATTTGTATTATTAGAAACATCCAATACACACACACATATATATATATATACACACACACAAACATATATATATATGTATTGCTGTAATATGTATTAGTTTCTAGTTGCTTTGTGTTCAAATGCTTTGGACTGTCATTTCCTGGATGACAGGCTGATGTATTATTTATAAATAATTTAATTCAGACTGTAATCCATTTGGGTATAAACTTTTTAAGTGTAATATATCTCTATGGAAACCCAGTGAAAGACACACGGAGTCAAAATAAAGTTTATTTTTATTAACTCCACAGTATTATCTTTTACAATTAGTGCAACAAATGCAAGACAATATCAATTAATTTTAAATATTCAAGAGCACCAATCTGTTCTCAAGCCCCAAAAAGTCAGAAATCTCTGACTGTGCAAACCAAATATTAAATTAGCTGCTTAAATGACCCAGCAGGAACAAAGGGAATATTCAATTACATTTCATATCCAGTGTAGCAAATCTCCATACAAATATTTACTTAAGAAAATACTGGGGGTGGTGGGGAAATCACATCATATTACACAAATAATAAAGCCATAATTCCAAGGACGCAGTTTAAACATAAATAGGACAAACAGCCGTAGTGCTGAATTTATTTTCCAACAATCTTCAAGTTATGCTCTTATATTGATGTAAAATTAATTTAACTCAGTTGTGTTTGTGTGAGACACATAAAATGTTACAAGCAGATAGAACTGCATACTCATATATTCTCTGCACTATAAAAAAACCCCAAAAGAAAATATTTTTCTGTCATCCACATAGAAATAGGAACTGAAATCAAGACTGTCACAAAAGAAAAGAAAATTAGGATCCAAAGCACCGTCTCTTTAAAACGAAGGTAGGAACACCTAACACATGGTAACATTTAATGGTTGACGACTGCATTGAAGACATAAAATCGAAGGATGCAAATAAAACAGAAGAAAACAGTATTGCATTCATGTGAAGAGGAAGAAGAAGAAGAGGTGGGCAGTATATGGATATTCAAGAAAATGTCTTAAATCAGATGAAAAAGAATCTCAGATTGGCTCACTAGAAATCTGGTAGCTGTAGTGTTTCAATCTTTTCTTGAGCTGGTAAAAGTAGAAAGAAATAAAAACAGGCTTCCCTTGTTTAAAAAGCACCTGCTGACATAACCAAGCACAGAGCATGACAAATATAAATAAAGTAGGCAGCCTTTCTCTGCTCATCTTTGACATTCAACCTCTTGGCACAATTCAAGACATGGCAAGCTTTGACATAATAAATGTGATTTAGTGGTTAATCTCTACAACCATTCCTTTTTAAACTACATAATTTAAACCTTGTGAGTGTGGAAGGTTCCAGTATAAGCTTCACATGCAGATGAATCAACAGAACAGGATCAAATTAACTCAATGTCAGGAGAGCCCATCAGCTCCTTCAGACTAGCGGCAGCAGCAATTAGCAAACACCTGGTGGAACTGTGTGGTTGCTGAGCTCATCACCCACATGATTTCTTGGTGAAATGCTGTTGAGAATGGTTGTAAACAGCATAATGGAGAAGCGTTGTTGTAATAATGTGCTGAAGGTGGAGTGTCAGAAAGAGTAGGAGTTTCTTAAAGAGGCAGAGATCTGATTTCAAGGCATCAACTTGCGAAGTTACATTTCTTTTCAGATATGTTTGATATATAAAACCTTTTTATAAAAATCAAAAGTAACATAGTTACTCGACTGTAAAATGGCAGCATGTGCCTGGAAAATACACAATTCTGCCACTTGAAGACTTCACTGCATAAAAAACATAAGGAAGTGTGTGAGGATGCTTCGGAAAATGTCAGTCAAGAAAAACAGCACAATAAATACAAATTGTATGAAAAAGCCGACAAGGAGCAAATGCTGACAGCTGCATGTCAAACTTGTTCAGATTTACTCTCTGCTTTACTTGGACCAGAAGATCCTGAGATGAACCAAAGCAGAAATGTGGAGTATGGTCAGAGAAATGAAACCACAACAAATCTCAAAGTCAAGAGAAATGCAAAATAAAAAGTAAGCCCCTGCCACTGTGCATATTAAACTGTGATTCCCAGAGACATTAATGAACACCCTCTAAAATCCTGCCTCAGCTGCAAGCCTCAATGCCAGACATGTTAGCATAATGTGGTAAAAACCACCACAGCCCAACCTTTTCTTGGAATGTGCTGCTGCTCCGAATACAGGAACTATAAATTCCTGGAAGGGAAATTAAACTGATGCGACTGATGTTCATTTTGAAATTTTCCCACATTTTTTGAATTATAAACATAAAAACAGATCTCCTAACTGACCTGGTTGATGTATCACAAAGTGATACATCAATCTCCTGATCTAATCTTCTGAAAGTTACGATCAAATCAATTATGTCCCTCTCTGCAATGTGGAAATGATGTCTTGGTGCACATCGGTTTTTATCATTAGAAACTGAAGACATGCTCATGAATATTTTCAGTATTTTTAGATTACTTAAGCTAAGCACTGGGTGAAAGAACAACACAACAACCGGTGCTAACCTGGTTAAATAAAATCTAAAAACATTCTGACAGGTCAGCACAATAAGATTAGATCGTATTTTTTTGACCTGCTGTATTTCCATTACTGTGCTTTATGATCACATTCAACAAGCTGGTGGAGGTTTGCAGCATCAGGGGGACCTCTGTAGACGGGTCTGGCAGTGTTTTTTGAAACAATGAGACAGTAGAAACTGAGATGCTGTCCTTTGGACCTGATGAATCCAGTATTTATCCTCCATTATCTCCTCCTAACAAAACAACCTCCAGGACTCCTATTATGCAGGCCTAGATGGTGCCGTTTCCTCCACCTTTTGCTTCGAGCCCGTTTCGTTTTTGGCAGGTTCGGCTGCCTCGTCTTTTGGGGGGAACATCCATGCCAGAGCGGCTCCGGCTGTGCCGTCCCCAGTCTGACGCGAGAAGCAGAGGAAGGTGGCCCAGACGAAGGCGCAGCAGCCGGTGAAGGTGGTCCGCACGTACAGAGGCACCAGAGCGAAGTTCAGAAGCTTGGAGAAACAGGCATCTCTTAATATATAAAAGGCACAGTTGCTATAATTAAAACTCAATAGACGAGAAGACACAGAAAGGACCAGCTGTAGGTATCATTTTGCTAGATAGGCAAACAAGGATATTTTTCTATTTTTACGTATTAGTCGGCATACACATACACATTTTATTTTGATCATTTATTCTGACTTTATTTTAGCGTCAACATCTAGTAGATAGCTTGTTAATTCTAAGTAATACCCTGAGTATGAATCTAATATTTTTAATAATTCTATATATTTTATATTTCTAAAGTCATTGCACCTGTTTTTACAAATGCTGTCTTACCATAACTGTTACAAAATACATGGGAACAAGTTTATCCTGAGGCTCTTTGTCCACCTGGTGTTAATCTGGCCACTTGGAGGAAGTTTTAAATTTCGCACAACTGAGAGATTTCATAAAGCAAAGGAACAATAACGGGAAACTACGGCGATGAAAAAAAGGAGAATAGTGAGAAAAATTGAGTCTAATTACCACTCATTGTTATTGCAGAAATAGTATTACAAGATCATGTTTTCCTGATAGAGTGCAGTCTTAAAATCACTAAATACATCTGTACTCATATAAATATTTGCACACTTGCTTTATCCACTGCTAACAGCAGAGGTAGAAAGGTTGCATGTTCATTTATAAATAGAGCAGGTAACTGAGACTCAGCCAGATATGCAGACCAATGTTAGCCATCACATTGCATTCTTGAATCAATAACAATGCATGTAAATTACACATTAA
The DNA here is from genome assembly GCA_903067055.1 of Poeciliopsis paucimaculata. Taxonomy (NCBI): domain Eukaryota; kingdom Metazoa; phylum Chordata; class Actinopteri; order Cyprinodontiformes; family Poeciliidae; genus Poeciliopsis; species Poeciliopsis paucimaculata. Next base: position 125,955 of record CAEGAD010093612.1, on the reverse strand, counting down.
AGGGTAAATAGATTCTTTTTCTCGATGGATGTTGGACTTCAGATTTTTTCCCTTACACATATACAAACAGTCGTGCAACAATGTGTTAATAATTACCTGCATGAACGGCCAGAACATCAGCCCGGTCTGAAGAAACGAGACACAGAAATCAGACACCAGCTTACTAGCAAACAAAGAAACAAAACTTCTTTAATTCACCTGCGGAGATTCTCACAATCAAAAAATTGAATGGAAGTGTTTTAATGTTCTGACAAGCAAAAACAGTTTCTCTGGTTTACACTTTGAAATTCTATACTTCTCTACCTCTGCAACTGGAAGAGTTAGAACAGATCCAATAAAAATCACCAGCAGAGGTACAGCTATAGAAAACCCAGTGACGTTTGGTTACCCAATCCTGTGAATCGTGTTGAACAGGAACTCTTTGACATGTGGAGAAGCTGTGGAATGAATAGCCAACCTTGTGGCTGAACCGGTCTTTAACCTCAGCTCCAAACGTTTCATAGCTGTATGTGCTGTTCATTCAGACCGTGAAATCTCAGGAGCCCAAAATGTAAAGAAGACAGGCTTTACCATGAGTGCTTTATTGTTTTTCAAATCGTTTTACTTCATTAAAGGCCCATCTGTGGACATGCAGTGCAAATTAGCTCAATCTATAAATGTTGTAGCGGTCAGTATTTGTTTATACTTAACACTTATCCCCATGCAAATACACATTAAGAAACGACGAAAGAAAAGAGGTGACCTCCTAACAGACACAAGCAGTGGCAGAAATCTGCTTTTTTTCACAGGGTAATAATATAAAATTTCACTCCTTATCTTTGGTGGGAGTAATCTGCAGAAAAACCGAGTGTGTTTATATTCTTACTTTTATTCCCATCTTGGACAGAAAGAAAAATCCATGCTTCTGAGAGCCGACCCACCTTATAAGTGTTCAGGAATTTTTCCCTCCAGTCCTCCAGGATGTCTTCTTTGCCCTCCAAAAAACTGACACCTGATTGGAGCAGAAGATACCGCACACAAATGATTTACAGTGAAGAGACCATTATAAGCACTGCTAAGAAACAATAAGTACTGGTAAAAAAAATCAAATAAAAAAGCACTTCATATACGCACTTTGTTATTTAAACAGAAGGAATAATATTCTCAGAAACCCTTTTTTATTAAAAACAGTAAATACATTGGTTTCCTGAAAAAAATGCTGATTTATTTGTCCTGGCTGGAATCACTAAGAACTTAGATTACTTTTAATAACTGAAATTAGTTGTACAAAATAATACATATGGGAACAAACAACACCTTATAAGGTGGGCACATTTAAGCTTTTGGTGGTTTCAAAGTTTCCAAAATCCACAGGTTTAGTTTACAACTTTGTGTTCGATTCAGTTCGCCTCCTTTCTTTCCACTAATTTCTCAACAAGCGTCATCCATCAACCACAGAGAATCTTATATTTATAGCATCAAATATCAGTCCTTATCAAGGGTTTGTCATGTTCACAGGTAAAAACTGAAGCAATTACACAGTTTGTCATTAATTACACCTTTCAGGTAATTTGGGTAAGCATTGCTGCTTCTGAAATAATACGATTTTGGTGAAGACAGAACAAGTTGACATACTTTCTGTTTCTGTTTGATCCTCAATGCAAGCTTGTTGCAAGGAGGAAAGCAGCTGAGGGCTAGAGGGGTATGGTGTAAGAGCAGATTCGTCAAAATAACTCAATAAGAGTCATCAAGACCTCAGCCAATTGTTGGTTGTTAGCAAGGTGAGATTGGCGGCTTGTAGTTGGAAATGATTTTCACACCAATCACTTCTCTGAAAGTAGAGTCACTGGCAGAGAACTGGTTCATCAGCTTCCTAGAATAGCTCTAATCTGCTTTCAGTCTGTATTTGGCCTGATTTCAAAGCTGTTTTTGTTTTGTGGTGCTATTGTTATGTGCTAGGTGGGAGCTGATTGGGTTAGCGATAAACAGGTTAAAAATAATCACTGCAATATATGTTGCTGTATTGAACAGTTTTGATAATTGTAACAATGCAACTTCGAATAGTAACCGTTTAACATGTAGTAGGAAAAAATACATTCAAATCACTCGTAAAAACAACTAATGATATTTATTTCTTAAAAAGTTCAAAAGAACTAAGCACTTCACTCCCTCTGCGCTGCCTTTTTTAGCAGTGTGTGTGTTTGTTAAATATTAAAGTCTGTCTTTATAATTGTTGACTTTTTCAGTTTCTCAACCAATTATCGAAATTATTTGTTGACCTCCACCACCTAGTAGAGGACACAGATGTTCTCAGATAAATGTAACAGTTCAAGAAAAAACATCTCCTTGTCCTCCCACTAACCTTTGAACCCAGCATCAGCTGCAAGGCTGTTTCATTTTTTTTTTTTTTTACTCTATTTCTAAATATCTTTGTTAGCACCAGCTTCAGTGGGCATAACGAAACTATAAACTCATGCCAGAAATGAAAAGAAGCTAAACAAAACAAAGATAGAAGACCCCCAGATGTATATGCCTAAAACATGCAATAAAAAGGGATAATTGTGGTTCTCCAGTCTTCAAAAAGGGTAGTTATGACTGTAATTTCTAATTAATCTTAGTCAAATAGTTTGACCTGGCCTCTGTAGGTCAAACTATACAGGATTATGAACCAGTGGGGCACATAGTCACGGAGAGGATCACGATGTCCTGCGTTTGAGTTACAAATCGACAGATACGTTTATGTGTTAACTATTAACAGCACCGTGTTGTCAGCGTGGTGATGCGTTCACTGACCCGTGTAGAAGACGCTGGTGGCCAGGGGCGCTGCCGTCGTCTGGTCCCAGAACAGCTTCTTCATGACCATCCCGGCGGAGTTTCCCGGAAACCTGCGCTCCAGAAAGCGCATCCAGAAGAAATTGAAGTTCCCGTGAAAGCTGAACGCCACCACGGCGACGTTGCGCGTCTGTCTCCAGTCCATTTGGTCCCCGGCGGAGAACCACTGGTGGACCAGGTCTCCCCCGGCGAACAGGCAGCCGTACAGCGTGACGTTCGTGACCCACGGAAAGCGGCGGACATGCCTCAGAAACGCCTGGAGCATAATTGAGTCTGCGCCCGCCCTGTGGCCCAACATGAAGGAGAGCAAAAGACGTTGTCGTCCCGGGCCGGGAGTTAGCTAAATCATGACGTTAAACCATCGCTGCCTTTTCCCTCTGGAGGACCGTTAACACACACACAGCTGTCCGCTTCCTTCTGGGCACCAACTAATTACATTTATATATAAATAGTGTTGGTCTCTGACAGTGAAGGTTATAAATCTGTAAAAAAAAAAAAAAAATCCACCCCCAGTGTAGCCGACTTGCTTGTCAAACTCCTTCCAGCACAGAGAACTGGAGCGACGGTCCTCCACCGGCTGCGTTGACTCTTTTTGCGTAGTTTTCTTACGTAAAAAAAAAAAACACGTAAAAACATGATTGGGTGGAGTAGGAACTAAGAGTACAGTCAGTCAGCTGTGGATGAGCTGAAAGTGCCGTAATCCAGTAAATACTTCGGTAAATATACATATGATAATTAAATTGAAGTTGCCAAAAAATACAATAAAATGAAGAAAACAATTCTATTGTGTTTATTATTATAAATAGAAGTTTAAAAATATATAAATATTTCAGTTCAATCGCATCATTGACCAGAGATGAGGATCTATGAGCAGCAGCAGGTTAAATACACCAAGAAATAAAATGTTTTTTAAACAATTATTTTTACTGTTCATTAGATGCCTGTAATTTCTGGTGTGAACAATTGAAGCTAAATATTTGATTGTGTTTATACAATGTGAATGTCTAGCCGCCATCATGTTATCCAGAAAGGAGATTGGTTTGTTTCCCCAGTTTGTTGTCCCAGACATGACAATGTTAAAGGAAAAAAAAGTGTCTCAAATGAAAAACACACCAACCAGCAGAATGCGCTTTGATCCACCTTTTTGTTGAAATCAATCCAGGTTGGAAACAGAAACGCTGTTACACTTGTAATTTTATAAATTTCAATAGTAATAGTTCTGGATGCAAAACTATTTTTCATCAAAGAATGAGAAGCATTTTTTTCACTCTTTTTGGTAATGCAGTCCATAGAAAACACAAATTAAAAACGACTGAGCGAAACTCAGAAAAACTGGAAACCGCTATAGAAGAGGAAATACTGGATCGGGGTGTATTAGGTTACCGTGTGCTTCAAGCAGCTTGTTTCGAATGAAACAACTTGTCAGAAGGCCATATGTTCAGGTTTAAACTCATATATTTTTATTGCACTGTGCCATAATTTCTACCATTACTTGCAGAGGATTTTGATGGACATAAACACATGCACTTTTGAAAAGAAACACATTCATAGAAAGTGTAACATGGCCAAGAGCGAAAGACAAATAAACATAAAAGACAACTCTATTTTTGAAGGTACATTTCCACAGATAAAAAAAACATTCAACAAACTGACCACTTCCTCTCCTAAAAGTAAAATTTGTGCACTTTAGAACAGTAGCTACAGATATTTGTTTTGAGTCTGTAAATACAGAAAGGTTTTGAATGGGGGCTGCACAGTGGAACAGTTGGTAGCACTGCACAGCAAGAAGGTTTTGGGTTCAGCTCCCAGCCCAAGGTCTTTCTGCATGGAGTTTGCTTGTTCTCCCTGTGCGTAAATGGCTTCTCACTGGGTATGCTGGCTTCCTCCCACAGTCATGGACTTGTGAATGAGTTTACCTAACATGACTGTCAGGTAAATTGGTGTGTGCGTGTGTGTGCATGGTTGTTTGTCCTGTCTGTCTCTGTGTTGCCCTGCGACAGACTGGAGACCTCTGCAGGGTGTACCCCGCCTCTCGCCCGAGTGGAGGCACCAGCACCCCTGCCGACTCCACTTGGGACAAGGGTGTACAGAAAAAATGGATGGGTGATTTTAAATGGACTTTTCCATTAGGTAAAAGTTCCCCTGCTGTCTTTCTGTAAAAGTGTTTATTAACTTTACTGCGTGGTACTGTTTGTGGTAATACTTTGGTTCTCTTCAGAAATCCTGTGTGGGTTCTTGAAGACCTGATGTTCTGGCAGCAGAAAGAGTCAAACACACATAAACTGAAACAGTGGATATATAGTGAGTATAGTATGGAAAAACGTGTTCTCACATTAAAACAAAACATCAATATATAAACTTGCAAAACAATATAAACCCACCGATTAAACATGTACCATGAAAAGGTGGCACCAAGAAAGATCAGCTGAGTATTCATCGTCAGCAGATACAGAAGAAAATCAGTAAGGGCGCTTGTTTTCAGGAAACATTTAATACTCAGTGTAGGGCATTCATTAGAGCTGGGGTGAACCTGTCCCCCCAAAAAACCTGCTTTACTTTGAAAGAAAATGAGTGTAAAGTGTCACCTTCTTCTGGACTGCAGTGTGAAACTGGCCAACACTAAGGCAAAGTTAAACCACAAACTGGTATAGTTATGAAACCATGCACAGCAATCCAGTGGACCTATGGACACATCTTGCTACCATATGAGCCTGGAGAGGTAATGTGCTGCACCTTGCAAAAGAAGCTTCCATTCATTTAAACAGACAGACCAACATAAGGTAGTGCATAACTATAATGTTGAAATGTTAAAGGAAAATGAAAGTATCCCATTCTCCTTAACTAATAAAAACCTCAAAAGTGTGGCAAACATATTTATATAGGCCCTAATATGCTGATACCCCCAAATAAAATAGAGAGCAAGCAAATATATTCACAAGTCACATAATCAATACATTCCTCCGAGGGCTGGACGATGAATACATTTTATCGATCAATCTAAATTTGGGTTTTTGAAGATTTCATTTTTGGGCAAAATTAAATCTTCAACAATTTATTCCTCGGGTTTCCACAGTTCAGAGTGATGTCGGCACACCCAAGGCTGACCATCTTGCTTGACAGCTTTCACAGCTCCCGTTTATGTGTACGAGGTTATACTCTGGTATAAGTTTTACAGATAAGAAAATACCTCATCTTTTACCACATCAGCATCAAATTATTATCAGCAACAGGTCTTTGAAACAATTGTGCAAACAACTGTCTATTCTGAAGAAAGAACTACATGGATTTAGGTAGTCAACCAACTCTATAGAAGCTTATATCTCATGAAAACTACTTTTTATTGCAATTTTAAGACATTTTAGTAAAATTGTGACTTTGTTCTTGCAAATATGCAATTTACAAAATTATCGCCTAGCCCTAATACAACCTCGTACAACTCACAAAAAAATGAAGAAAGCCACCTTTTGAAAATATGTTCTCGTTTTTCTTTTTGGAAAAGAAAGTAAGAAAAAAAACCTAATATCAGATCTGGAATGAGGAAATCTGAGATTTAATTTTGAAGTCATACTCTATCGCCCAGCCCTAATTTTTTTTGTGAGTAAATTTAAATCAGTTTAAATGGAGCTGTTCTGTGAAGGCCTCAGAGGTTTGCTAGTGAATATTCGTGAACAAACAGCATCATGAAAACCAGCCCCTGCCCCCAGAAAACAGGTCAGGTGTGTAAAAGATTAAATCAGAACTGTTAGCATTCATCTAAACCAGACATACAAATCACTTCTAAACCAGACATACCAAAGTAAGTCCTCAGGGTCTGGTATCCTGCAAGTTCTAGGTCTTTCTGTGGTTCAAGTCAACTCCTCCAGACGCTTAGGAGAGTAATTTAACTATTTACACAAGCCTTCTTGGCTTAGATAATACGTACATAATGAGTGTTGGCTTGAGCAATGGTTTAGATCAAAGTGTATATGTGTGTTAAAATATCCCAATCAAAATCCTCACCCTAATCTAAGAGAATCTGTAGACTTGAAAAATGATATTCACAAAAGCTCTCCATCCAATCTGCAAAATAGAAATACAAAACTGGCTTTACTCAGAGGAGCCGATCAGAAATAATCCATGTGGTGTGAATACATTTGCAAAGAACTGGTCAGGGATTGGACTTTTGATGAAATACTCGAATTGAAAAAGGGTCACAGTGTTTCCATTGAAAAACAGAAAAAAACAGTCAAATAGCATTTAACGGTTCAGTTGCAACTTGTTATGACTGGACAAGCCTCTCCCAGCTGCCACTCTCCGTCCGGTGGTAGCGGTGCGGCTGACCTCCAGGGAACAGGCTGTCAGAGTCTGGATGCGACAAAAGGAACTGGATGGTGGACTTAATGTGCTGGACAAAGTGCGGCGGTTCAGCAAACGGAGACGTGGACAGGTACTACAAACACACAAAAAAAAAACTAAATTATTTCCATAACTCGCTATACTGTTTATTCTCACAGTGTTGTTCTGGTCACCTGCAGAGGTTCTATACTTCCCAGGTATTATGTTACCTTTAAAATAGTGGCATCACTTTGTGACAACCAGAAGGCAATTTCCAAATCAGGATTCCACTGGCATGGTCCAACTTTAATAAGTCCATGTCTTGAGTCATAAATGTCAGTCATCTGTAAAGAAGAGATATTTTATTAAAAATCAATGTGTCGTCTAGCTTCAGTCCCTTAAAAATGAGACTCTGCATGAAAATTTACATCATAAGGACAATAGCATTTACAGCTAAAGATGGCATTAAACAATAAACTGAAAAAAAAATAAAATAAAAGTATTAGGCATTTTAAACTATTTATGCCCCAAGATTTTTGGTTTTGTTTTGTTATGTCACAACCACAAAATTCACTGCTTTCTGTTGGGATTTTATGCCTCAGATCAACACAAAGTAGTGCTTAAAGGGAATATGGAAGGGAATGTTTTTTGAGTTTTTTTTTTTTTTTTTTTGCCTGTTTTACAAACTAACCTTTGAAAATTGTAGAGTGCCTATGCATTCAGCCCACCTGAGCCCATCCACTGTAAATGCACATTTCAACAGTGCTACAAATACAAATACAAATCCTTTGGGATATGCCTCTAAGTTTGACTGGACTAGATGGGACTTGGGTTTTTTTTTACCTCTCCTCCAGTGAAGGTCCGTGCCGACCGCAGCATCTCTGCAGGTCCTTTATGAGGGAATGAGGCAGGGAACACTTCCCCTGTTTTAACATTTACACCTACACAGACTCAAAGTTATTACCAATAGCATATCACATACATGCATATTACTCGTTTCTTTGCTGCACATCTGCCACTCACCTATTCCATATACTATCGGTTTATGAATTCCCTTGTCAACTACATTGTTCATCTCTACAACAGAAAGAATTGTGACTGAGAAATCAGAATGTCCAAGTACAGTATTTACAAATGATATAAAACATATAAAAACCTGTGATGCAACATGTCTCCAGGTGAATGTGATCCTTCTGTTTCTGGAACGCTGCTATAAAGTAAAAGCAGCACATGTCAATTTGGCGATTTTGCGATTATGTCCACGGGCAACATGCCATAGAGAACTTTATGAACCTACCCAGGATGTTAAGGCTGAGTTTATGAGATCTTTTGTCATCGTCATCAAACCCCCCAACCAGATGCAGCTCAAATCTAGACGGTAGCAGAAAGTGAAACAAATGTTAATGGGAAATTATGGACTTTGAACTTGTACGTGTGCATGTATGACGTGCCTGCCCTCATCACAGCCGCTACTCAGTGATGTGACGGCTTTCATAGTGAGCTGGACCTCAGTCCTGGTGCTGGAGCCATCGAGGTGAGACAGACAGACGGCTCCACTGCCTGCCAAGTAATGAAACAATTTAGAATCCTTTAGTTGAAGGCAGATGTAAGGCACAGTAGGGATCTGATAGAAGTAACAGTACCGCTGTGTCGCAGCACGACCAAGTGGCAGGTGGTAGCATCATCTGATCCAAGGATCGAAACGCAGTCTGTGGAAGATTTGACCAGAACGGATGAAACTGATTAGGGTCGAAAAATTGTAAAGTCACACCGACAAAAGCACTGATCTTACACTGCATGGAGAGAGAGAGAGAAAAACAGTAGGTGTAAAATCCATTGAATGATGGAGAAATTATGAACAGCTGCCCAGTACCCTTAAACTTTTTTACACTTTAAGACCACAAACTTTAATGTATTTTATTTGGATGCTGTGTGTTAGACTAGCACAAAGTAACTCATAATTATGGAGTAGCTGGCAAATAATGAAAAGTTATCAAAATTATTTATTAAAAAGACTCTTTTCAGATCTGAAAAGTATACTATGCATTTTTATTCAGCCCTTTATACTCGTGAGCCCCTAAATAAAACCCTGTGTAACCAGAACTAACATAAGTAGCAAATAGAATCCAGCTGTTTGTAATCTAATCTCAGCATAAATGTAACCAGTCTGTGTGACAGAGTTTCTTTTCTCACTAATACCTGGATGTCAATTCAGAATTCAGAAGATTATTCAGGTTCTTAAATGTCTGACTGTGATTTGATGTGATTTGTCATCGTGAACTGCAGGTGTACTCACTGTCTGCTGGAGTTGTCGCTGCAAACTCTCTCTGCTGAACATAAAGAAGGTGCTTCGGATCTACATCAACACATGGCTTGGAGCGAAATGCTTTTGCATTTTCCTGCAAAACAAAATTAAACTGTTGGTTTTTTTTTCCTGGATTTAACTCTAAAATAAATACAATACCAAAAGTCAGTCGAGTGACAATAAGCATTGTTTTATTTCTGAGTCAGAAATACATTTTGTAAGAGGAAAAAAAAAAGTCTTTCTTGAAATGCTATGTGTGTCCTACTCATAAGGTTTTATTCATATTTCATCATGGTCATATTTTAATATTTTATAATTACTTTGTATGAACAATCTAACAACCCTAAAAATGTGGGTACAACTTATTTTTATGTTATTTATATACACTGCCGTTTCCTAAGTTCTCAAATCCCTCTTAACTATTTTTTTAAAGTATGTATGCAGTCAGTATCTATATACTTGAGACATTTTTTGAATCTACAAAAAACACCAAATAGAATGAATGAATAGTTGGACCTCAATGCTCAGAGCAGACGGTTGGGTGCATTGAGCTGGGTCCTGGAGGAGTTTATTATTCCTATTAAAAGAATGCCTTCCTGAAAGTATGTTTTAGTGCCATCTTTGCCATTTGGGTTTTTCTTCCTGGTCTCAGGATCTTTGCTTTGTCTCTTCAACTCTTTCACTTTTCAACTTATTTTCTGTCAGAAACAGAAAATAAGACCCACAAATGTCTCATAACCAACGTCAAGAGAAGTAATCATTATAATCACTTTATAACAGACACTGTAGGTCCATATAAAAAATGGACGGGTGTAATTAATGTTCTATTTCATGTTTAGACGTGAAACAGATACCTTAATAACAACATGCCTTACGGTGAGAGAACAGTTGCAATGTGGGAAATAAATGCCCAAAAGTAACACGATCACACAAAATCAGACAGTTTCAGGAAACAAACCTGTAAATGTGGATATTTGTCGAATAGTTCCGCTGTTGATCTGAAGCAATCTAATTCTCTGTTCTGAAAAAACAAAGGCATATCCTTCAACCTGATCCGCTTCCAAACCACTTCAATGTTATGCTGCAAGAACAATAACTTCGGTATCAGGTTCACTGTAAAATAGAACTTCCTGAAATGAGCCCAGTCTTTTTCGTTTTAAACAGTGTTTCTTTTTAAGCAAAGTCCGGCATAGTCGCCACCTACTGACCGCTTATGGTTTTGCTACGCGGCTCTTTTCTTGTTCAAATAAGTAAAACCAAATTTTGTTTTATGAAACATATATTCAGACATAGGAACAGTGATTTTTTTTTTTTTTTTTTTTTTAATGCTGCACACTGCACATTTGCTGCTTTTGAGCCGCAACAGAAGCATACACACCGAGAGTCTTAAAGCGCCAACGTTTTCACGGAGTGAGATTCTCCATTATCACTTAGGCAAGTTGCGTACGTCCCCGATGTTTGTTTTGAAAAAGCGCTACGTAGTTTTACTAGCCGTTAGGCCGAAGTCGATGTCTTTCGCTGGTAGGAAACAAACAAGGCGACGTGTTTAGAGTTGCTCAATAATTCCCGTATTACTCGTTACTTCTTATTCCAGCTGTTACAAATAAAGTAAAAATTCTTTTGTTGTGTGCCCGCTCATTTTTACGCTTCTGTCGTCGAACCCGCAGCGGCTAACCATCGTTCTAGCTAGCGACAAATCCATCGAAATGAGGGGGGGCTCCTCGTACGGAGACAGGGACAGAGACAGAGATCGTGGACGAGACAGGTAAGTTTTTTGAGATTTAGCGAAGAAACCCCAAAAAACTTAGTGTTAATTAATGTTTGAGCTTCAAATATAGTTTGGCTTCGCATGGATGAAAGGCACACACAAACAAAAGCTAAGCTAACGCTTAAGGAGGCATTCCAGTTCATATTTACGTCGTCAGAAAAACATCCGATCAGTCGGATAAAATTCGTGCAAATTGAAAATAATATTACCACTTTTCTCACTCAAAAGTCTTCCAGCTATTGTAAAAGTTTTTTTCTTATTGCACGTCTGATCTTGTGCAAATAATTACCCTCGATTTTGGGCTGCAGTAAAAATAATGGTGTTTGATTTAGGTAATTAACATGTTTGAAGGCGTTCTAATTAGACACTGCAGTGTAGAATTGACATTAATAACTCTGCTGACTTACTGCTTTGTCTAACTAAAAATAGTTTAATTTTAATTAATCAAATTTCATTTGTACAGCACATTTCAGCAGCAAGGCATTTTAAAGTGCTTTACATCATAACAAACACAACGTCATGCAACATAGAATCAACAATCAAAACATTGCATTAAGTCAAGTGCCACAGCTAAATTCTTAATTGATTATAATTAAGACAACACATCGGTAAAATATGCACTTCATGAGAAGCTAAAAGAAAATGGGGGCATAAAACAGATCTGTCCAAGAGAATAGAAGAACAATAGGCAGAATGCACCTTGTAGATGATGCCAGGCTTTGGTAGCTTGTCAACACACTGTTCCCTCATTTTACGTACACTTCTTCAAGGAACCCATGAACTACAAATGCTGTCTCAAGACACTTAAGATTACAAGGCAAATTGCTCCAGTTTACATTTAGTAAGGCTCCATTCAATTTGGTTCAATTGTACACAGTCATTTAATGATTTAAATCAAGTTAGCATTGGCCATTGTGAATACTTTTGGCGTTTCATATGATTTATGTTTTCATATGAAATCTTCAGATTGAAATCTTCAGATTTCATATGAAAGCATAAAGGGGAGAAAACGGATAATTATTGCCTGTTTTTTACTAGGAAGGCACCCTATATATATATTAATATATATATCATCAGCTGATGCTGATCCGACACAGTAAAGCAGCGCTGCAATGACTTAAAATGTTTTTTTTAAAACATAGACATAAATGTACTGACTTACAAATTTATTTGATAACTCCACACCAGTATAGCACATATAAATAGGTCAATAACTTCACAAGCTTCACAAACAAGATTATTTGATGTTGAGTTACTGATTTAAAACATTTACTCTTATGTACTTTAGAAATGTTCAGAAATGGGTATGGTTAGATAGACTTAATTTGTGCAATAATTGGTTTGCATCCTAATTTCTTTTGCTTTACATCTCAGACCACGATTTGGAGGGGGCATGGGTGGCCGCAGCGGACCGCCGCCTATGAAGTTTGGAAATCCTGGTGAGCGTCTCCGCAAAAAGAGGTGGAACTTAGATGAGTTGCCAAAATTTGAAAAGAACTTCTACACTGAACACGTTGAAGTCCAACGCATTGGTCAGGTAGGTTTTATTTTTCTTCTTTTCTTTGTACTTGCTCACACACTATGATTAAAAATAATGATAACAAGCTATTTGGTTATGTAAAATAATTTTTTGGAATGCTTATTTTTGTTGTTTGCTTCCATATCTAGTATGATGTGGAGGAGTTTCACAGGAAGAAGGAGATCACCATCAGAGGCTCTGGCTGTCCAAAACCCGTAACTGCTTTTCACCATGCTCAGTTTCCTCGTGAGTTAGCTCCTTTTTACTCCATCTTTCATAACGTTTTTTTGCAAACAAAAAACAAACAAAAATGTCAAATTCTCTAATTCCATAAAACCTTATTTGCCTCAGTTTAGCACATTTACTCATTCTTTCACGTTTGTAAATATCCTTTATTATTTAAATGTCATGCACAAATTAGCTAAATTTATATTTTTTTAGAAAAACCCAGACAGATCACTTTCAGTAACATTTAAATGGCTGAGTTAAACTGTCTCCTGCTTTTGCCTTGCAGAGTATGTGATGGACGTCCTGGTGCAGCAGAACTTCAAGGAGCCCACAGCCATCCAAGCCCAGGGTTTCCCTGTGGCCTTGAGCGGCAAGGACATGGTGGGAATAGCACAGACTGGCTCTGGGAAGACGCTGGCTGTAAGGATTTCTCTCCATGATCTTGTCAATAACGTATTCAAATCATTTTAAACATTTAATTTGATCTCTAATGTGTGGAAATCTGTGAGGGATTCTGAAATATGAACAAAAGAGACAGATTAAAGTAAAAAAGTAATTCATGGTGTATAATTAGTATCATAAATAACCTAGACTTTAAAAGCAAAAATTCAAGTAATTTAGAGTAATATTTAATGTTTTGCATCTAAATTTGTGGCAAAATTGTTACAGCAGTTCTAACAATTTATTGCCTCTTTTTTCCCCCTTGCAGTACCTCCTTCCTGCTATCGTACATATCAACCACCAGCCCTACCTGGAGAGAGGGGATGGCCCCATAGTGAGAGCAAGAGAGAGTTCACTCTAAACATTTCAGTGCACAGAATCCTTGTCATTTATCCCTTTCTCCTTTCTCTTCCTCTGTTCTCAGTGTCTGGTCCTTGCACCCACCAGAGAGCTGGCTCAGCAGGTCCAGCAGGTTGCCTACGACTACGGCAAGTCCTCCCGCATCAAGAGCACCTGCGTGTACGGCGGTGCACCCAAAGGCCCACAGATTCGAGACCTTGAGAGAGGTTGGTGTGGTGGGCTGATGTGGACTGTTTGGATTTTGATCGTGTCTGACATTCTGTTCATATCCGACCGTAGGCGTCGAGATCTGCATCGCCACGCCGGGTCGCCTCATTGACTTCCTGGAGGCGGGGAAGACCAACCTGCGCCGCTGCACTTATTTAGTGCTGGACGAGGCTGACCGCATGTTGGATATGGGCTTTGAACCGCAGATTCGCAAGATCGTTGAACAAATCAGAGTAAGGCGGCTGCGGTTCTGTAGTTTTGCCGTTTTCAAATTACCATTGACAAGTGAGGGTGTTTTTTTCTTTCCAATTCGTGTAAATCCATTGCTCTCTTGTCTCTTTCAGCCTGACAGACAAACCCTGATGTGGAGTGCAACGTGGCCAAAGGAGGTTCGGCAGCTTGCTGAGGACTTCTTAAGGGAATACATCCAGATTAACATTGGCGCTTTGGAGCTCAGTGCCAACCATAACATTCTGCAGATCGTTGACGTCTGTATGGAGACCGAAAAAGACAACAAGTAAGACTTAAGCGTGCGACCTACATCATTTGCTTATGTATGGTCTGATCTTCTCACGCTGCTGGATCTGAGTTGATTTGCTTATATTGTCTCTCTGCATGCAGGCTTATTCAGCTGATGGAGGAGATAATGGCTGAGAAGGAGAACAAAACCATCATCTTTGTGGAGACCAAAAAGCGATGCGATGATCTCACCCGGAGGATGAGGCGCGATGGGTGAGGAGGATCTGTGACTCTTTAAAAACGTGCTGCGCAGCTTTCGGTGTGTGAGTTTGACTTGCTGAATCGATGCGGTTTTGTTACCTAGATGGCCAGCCATGTGTATCCATGGAGACAAGAGCCAACCAGAAAGAGACTGGGTTCTCACTGGTAAGAATACATCACAATCAGTGAAGGTCAGGATGTTGGCGTCTCTGAAAGTCAACTTTCATATCATGCATATCTTAGGACTATGGGTAAAAATGATCTCTTGGGCTAACGCCGACATATTGACATTGATGCCAACTGCTGACGTTGATTAAAATGCATTGTCCTAGTTTAAATAAATAAATAAATGACATGAGAGTCTACAGGTAAAAACTTTCTCTGGGCTGAAGTCTTTAAAAGTATAGAATGCAAGTAATTTTTTTAGCATCGAATAAATGTGAACATAGAATATGGACAAATATGTGTGGCATTATTTCTTGTTTAGAAGTGTTCTCTATCAGTCCATCTGTTCTGTGCTATCAATCTTTCCACCAACCCTTCCGCAGTCCATTATCCATTAGTCATCAGTCTAATAATTCACATAAGGCACCTGCTTTAAAGTACTAATTCATTTCTTACCTAAAGAAGAAATGTCACATTCCCTCACACCTAGCATCATCAAACTTTCCTTCCTTTAAGATGTTTCCTCTCTTTAATTTAATCTTCTCCTGCTTTGATTTATCAACTATTTGGCAACATTCTTTTCAACTTACATGTTTTCGTTTCAACTCCACAGAATTCAGGAGCGGCAAGGCCCCTATCCTGATCGCGACAGATGTTGCCTCTCGGGGTCTGGGTATGTCTGGGATCACATTGTTTACTTCCTGTGATTTCTGTTCTCGGCATCATTTGTCTCATTTAATTTGTCCTTCAGCTAATGATGAATTTACATGTGTTCAAGTCAACCATAATCACCAGTTAATGCTCTGAATTAAATTAAGCAGGTGGTAAGTATAACACGTTAGTATAAAAGACTCTTGTACAGCAAGCAGGCTTGAGAATTATTACTTATATCCCACAAGCTTATTTGCAGGTATTGTTTTCACAAAATAACAGAAATCATGTATACTTCTTCAAATTAATTTGCTAGGTATAATTAATGTCTGTAAATTAAGTTTTACTTTATTTATATTGGGTTTTTTTTCTTTTCTTTTTTTTTTTTTTTTTACTAAAATTGTACAAGTGGAAGTCCAGCTGTCAGCCAGATATGTAAAAATCTCAGAAGAAAAAAAACAGAATGAGTCCAAAAAAAATATAAGACATTACAACCTGGTAAGGTTGTCGGCTGAAGCATGCAGAGCTGCAGGCTTCGAGCCTCTCGATCCAGCAGGTTCATAGTCTGTTTCTTGTTACCGCAGTTTAAAAGCTTCCTTCATGCGGGGCTCTCTGGCACGCTGCCTGAAAGGAGGGGTGTGTGGGCCCACAACGTCCTGCGCACCTTTTCTTATGTCTCCTAGTGTGGTGTCAGTATAAACTCCTTGGATCACTGCTCATGTTTCACTTCAGGAGAGAGCCGTATGTTTAGGAGAGAGCTTTGAAAAGAAAATGGAGGGGGAAATAAAGGAACAGTTTAACATCTGACATTGCTGTAGAATATTCTGAGAAGGGGGGATAAGTAAAGTTTTGTAAACTTTTACCAAATTTCGATGACTTTATCCTTGTTTTCTTCTCCCCTCTTCTCCTCTCAGGGTTTGGCAGCACACGGCAGCTGTAACAGTCTGTGCTGTTGTCTCTGTCCCCCTCAGTCACATTGTAAAAGGCAAGCTTTGTGAGCTTTAGTGGAATTAACGCCCCTATTACTCTCCTGAACTAAGAAAAAGGAAAAAAAAAAAAAGAGGGAGACTCCAGCCCCCCCATTCCCCATTAATGTCAGTTTGCAAATCCAACGAGCCTTCCTTGGGAGCATCCTGAGGGTCCTGTATGTCTGCCCGTCGGTCCAAAAAGCAGACAGACAGGGGAGAGAGAATTAGACGGGCTCGTCTGGATCCAGTCCTGGCCAGGGTGTGAGGAGGGTCCCGCAATGCGACGAGAGAGCAACAGAACCAGCCATTGGGTGTGCGTGGGTGTGTCCTTTGGGGTTTAACGGTTCTGCTCCCGTCTGACGTTGCTGGAGTGAGCAGAAGGTGAGGGAGGAATCCAGTCTCCCTCTCCCTCAGCCCTTCCCTTTGAACCAGGACTGATCAGGGGGAACCTTTGTAAAAACAACTTGCAGGGGGTAAGTACCGCAACACCCCTTTGTCTTAACTCCTTCACGAGCTCACCTACAGTCAGGTTCTGCCTTTGTGCTTATATTACAAAAGAAAAGAGTTCATGGTTCAATAATCATAGCACACTATTGTTACTGTGTAATAAATGATTAAATGGCTTCCCTCTCGTGACGGAGGGGGAGATGGGAGACTTATTGATCAGCAGTGCTGTCAGAGCCCCACGTCTTCTGTAATGAGAAACAGACTTCCTTACCTTCCACATTTAGGCCGGTAATCATGAGTCCTCTGAAAAGCACAGAGGCTTAAAATGGTTTCTTTACATGCCGGTTCTCACTTTAAATCAAGTGAGTGCGCAACATCGAAGGCATGTTGAATAGTAAAGCTGTGTCTCTGAAATTAATCTTTGGATGTGTGGATTGTTGCACGGTAAGTGAACTCCAATTTGTTTCAATCTTTCTGCTTCACACCAAGACACGTTGTTGCCTTCATAGATGACTTCAGTCGTTCTTAAGCATAACGCTCCCAGCTTTCTTTAGAATTTCATTAAATACATCACCTCCTGTTCTCTAAAAGCCCTTTGCCCTTCTTGAACTTCCTTTGCTGTCTATCCCAAAGATGTGGAAGACGTAAAGTTCGTCATCAACTATGACTATCCCAGCTCCTCTGAGGATTATGTCCATCGTATTGGGCGCACGGCCCGCAGTACCAATAAGGGCACCGCCTACACCTTCTTCACCCCGGGAAACCTGCGACAGGCCAGAGACCTGGTCCGGGTCCTGGAGGAAGCCCGGCAGGCTATAAACCCAAAACTGCTCCAGCTGGTGGACTCTAGTCGCGGAGGTGGAGGCGGTAGGAGGAGCTATATTTTTATTTGCTGTGCCAACTAGTGGTGTACATATACATCAGTCTATATAACTGATTTGATTTCTCTTTGAATTATTCAGGAAAAATGCAGTACAGCAACAACTTTGGACTTATGTTATGCATCTCACTGCACAATCCATTCCGGAAGCACGATCCATACCGTTAGCTCATTTACGCAAGTGGGAGGAAGCCTTTTTACATCTAACTGTAATCGTGATAATAGTACTTTTTAAAGGCAATAATTTAACACAGTTAAAAAGGGTTTAATTGTATTTTGCTGGACTGCCTTGCTATTTTATGTGAAAAACAAAATCAAGCATATGTGCCTGCACACACAGTCCAGCACGAGGAAAGATGGAGTAATACTTTTGGATTTTACATAAAACTATGGGATATAGTCTTTTACAATCCGATAATACCTTTTGTTAATCTAATAAACAATTACAAAAATAATGGTCTTCCACCAGAAGACATAGACAAACAACGTTACAGTCCAGTGAGTCCAATACACAATTTTCTACTGCATAATAACCTTATAATTATGACAATTATTTATTAATGGAAAAAAATAACATTGTCCAGGGAAATAGATCCTTTTAGAAAATTTTACTTTGCTGAACTTCAGCTGTGATTTGGAATTAGTAGTTTTAGCGCATGCGCAAATGAGCGGCAGGGGAGGGGGTAAAGCGCGCGACCCATGTACGCACTAGGGGGATCACAGGTTCAAGTTATGGCCCATTGATCTTTGGTGCATGTATTCTTATTACACTTTCCTGTCAACACAAGACCAGTAGAGCCTAAATAAATAAATAAAAATGTAAAAAACGTGCGAAAGAGCTGGTGGTCCGAATAGTGCTTCCGGGACAGGTGGTGGAGTGACGATGCTTTCAAATAGTTCTCTTTTCGGGCTAATAATCAAGTTTCTATGAGGCGATGAAAACAAAAGTCCATTTTAAATGTTACTTTTCATTGTTTTTCGGGGGGGTTATATGCAGGTGGCAGGATGCGTTACCGTGGCGGCAACTCCAACAACCCCAACCTAATGTATCAAGACGAGTGCGATCGGCGCATGCGCTCCGGCGGAGGCGGCAAAGACAGCCGCGGGGGCTTCAACCGCGACGGCCGCGACGACGACCGCTCTTCGTCGTCCTCCTACAGAGACAGAAACCGAGATCACAGGAACAACTACAACGCCGGCTCGGATCAGTACCAGAACTACAGCAACAACAACGGCGGAGGCTACAACACCCGCGGCGGAGGCCCGACCGGCGGCGGTCAGGAGCAACCCAACCAGCCGCAGGGCCAGTTCGGCCAGGGCCCTCCTCCGCCCCCTCCGCCGTCAGGTGCCCCGCAGCCGTTGATGGCGCAGCAGTTCCCCCCGCCGCCACAGCCCCCGCTCATGGGCTTCATGGGGCAGCCGCCTTTCCCTCCTTTCCCCGCTGCACCCCCTCCACCGCCAGGCCAACAACCACCCCGTAAATAGTTATAATTAAATGTACTGGGTAAATTTGTTCAAGTGTTTGTAGCTCAGTTTTACTGTTGTGGTCTCCCAAACAGTGTTATTATATCCAATCAGATAAGGGCTTGTACTTTCACACGAATTTTAAAGCAAATTTGTTTTAAGAACCCCCCAAATAATTAAATTTCCCCCATCTGCGTATTGTGGAGGAGGAATAGGGATGTCCCTTTTTTTATTTTATGTTTTTTTCTGTCACCAGCCAAACTTTAGGAGTTAGAGAAGCAGTCACATTCCAAACACCTCCTTAATCTTTGTACTTGTTCAACTTGACTTATTCAGTTTGAAATAGGTGGCTTTTGTTTATAACTTCAGTTACAGCTTCACAGTACCTGTTTCTGATCTTCACTAGTTTCAGTGATGACCACTTTTATTTTGCATTTTTATTACTTATTGTGTTAGATTTAGATACATTTAATCATGCATGACTCCACATGTTCCCTTTGTGCAGCAAGTCGGAAGTGAAGTTGTGTTTTGAGCTTTAACTAAAAACATGTTGCCTGTTTTCTGCCAACTATGCTCTTTTTACAGTGTTTTCCTAAATAAACATTAAATCAATACATTTTTGTCATAATTTGCAATTTATTCTGAAATATCAAAATAAATTCTTGGATCTGCTTCACACAGAATAGTAGAATATTCTTGAAATTGATTACATGTATAGTAATCTGATTTCTAGAATTAGGTGATTTGTCTTTAGAAAGTCATTCTAGTTTTATTTGCATATCTTAAAAACAGTCCTTTTCGTTGACTAAAACTATATAAGCAAGGTTTCTGTACTGACCTGAAAAGTCTAGATTTTTTTTTTTTTTTTGGCCCCCTTCCAAACCGAGAACTCAAAAGCTGCAATTGGATTACAAAATGTATTAATATTAAATAACATCCAACAGTGGAGGATAAAGTTCAAACCATCTTATACATCAATCATAATGGGAAAGGATCATATCTCCTATTCTAATGTCTCTGAGCCCAACTTCACATCATGACTGTCATGAGACTGTCATACAGAAACAGACTTCAGTCAGAGACTTCTTCAGATTCGATGCTAGATTGTCTGCTACAGGAGATCCTTCCTCAACACCCACAGTGCTTTGAAGACGCTTGTATGATACGAGTTATAACATTTAATTTTCTTTTTGGATTAATAGTGTTTTTGAGTCGATTAAATTTATGTTGAAGGGATTTTTTTTATATAGTAACATTTGTGGCAAAGCTTAAATTAAAGGTTGCATTTCTTTTTTTTTTTCCCCATACAAAATTTATTTGAATGCTTTTCACACAACTTTACCAGTAGTGCCAACAAATACGTCTACATTTTTATCCTTATAATTTTCCCCCAAGAACAGCCACTTTTCTAAAACCTCATCATAGTATTCTTTCAGAATACTCCAGAAAAAATACAGAGGAGTTTTTATATTTCTTCTCTTGCTGCACACAACATCTAGAAAGATTATTTAAGACATAATGCATCTTATGCTTTACAAAGTCATTTTGGGTAAAGACAAACATGACAAAAAAAAAAAAAAAAAAGAAGAAACCCACTTAAGTTACAGGTGTACAAAACAAACAAAAAACAACCAGACAACCCAATCTGAGGCACATGTGGCAGAATCAAAATCAGTATGATGTGAACATAGAGTTGAGAGTCTTTGGGTTAATCAGTAGCAGAAAAGCAAAGTGACAAGAGATGAATAAACAAGAATGATTTCATGTGCAAAATATGAACAAAGTGCATACGAGTTTAAATAAGAAAAATGAAAATAATTCTGAGTTAAGCTGTAAAAAAAAACAGAATCCTAAAAACAGAGAAAGTGCAGAAATAAAGGAATGGAGACTATGTGCCTTTCAACTACAACAAGAAGAAAAAAATGAGTCAAAAAGAACATTAAAGGACTAATTTTGGCTGGGTCAGGTTCGGTAACAATAGTTAGCTGCGGTGAAAGCTCTTTGCGTTTCCTGCAGAAAGACGTTGTGTTCACCCTGCACGCTTTGATAACACCATTTTACATCGGTTCCCCCTGCTCTGAAAAGATTATAAAGCTTAGACTGAAAATTAAACCACTGCAGTGGTTTTTAAAATGTTTAGTTTCATTTCGTCTACACAAATCACAGTTTTAATTTGATTGTGTCTGATTAGTTTGGAGGAAACCCATTCGGTGGTTTGACCTGCAAACTGCTTAATGTGCAGCTGAAGGTGAAGGATGTCGTATAGGGACGGATCACACCAATTTGTGGGTATGCCTGAAACAGCAACTTGATTCATATGACGTGGGATTTGCTTAACGGTTTGTAAGTTAAACCAATTCACATTCAGAGGAAATTCTTCAAATCAACACACTGGGCTAATTATCTGAGGAGGAGGATGCAGCAACTCCATTGAGAAACACTGACAGAATCAAATAAGGATGAAAAGGCACAAGGTCAACTGGCTTCAGCAACTGCTCTTACAGTCCATCAGTTTTTTTTTTTGTACAGCAGAATCTGAAACCGCTTCATTGTAATCTGGTCTTTATTTCCCCCCTCCGAAAGGAAAACGTCGACCCAATATAGAGGATGGTGCAGGTCTGACGACAGGAGGCCCGGTCCTCTCCCTTTCTCTCTCTAAAGGTTGCCCCAGGTGTCTGGAGGTGGGAACTCGTCCACGTCGCCGGACTCGTCGTGAGATTTGTCCCCCAGGTTGAAAGTCAATTTGTAGCGCAGGCGCACTTTTTCCTGAAAAGAAGAGCCGCAAACGACAGGTCACGGTCCGCTTTCAGGGTGAATCCGACCCATACAGATAAAAACACATCAGATGTTCTCTGGAGTGAAATGTGGAGGAAGCACCTTGTGAGGGTTGGCCAACAGCAGGATCTGTGTGACAGCGGCTGGAGGGAGGATGGGGTTGAAGGCTGGCAGGTCAGTACAGGAGGGAGGCTGCAGCTTTACTTTCATTACCTGGGGAACATAAGTCAAGGCCCATAGGTTGGAATAAATTTCCAATGTTTACAAACACAAGAATTATGATTAACTTTCATTTGCTTTTCAGAATGTCTCAAACTGAGCAGGCAGAGATGAGATGAGACATTTATGTGATACTATTAGCAAGAATGAACCGATCAAGATGTCCCAGGTTGATACCAATTTCTTTATATTTTTAACAAATTCTGATTATTTTTCTCTAAAGATCTCAGAAGTTATAAGTTGTTTGAATCCAACAGAAACTGAAAAATTACAATATGATGCCAGTTTCTGCACCGCTGACAGGAATTTAAACATTGTTTATTTTTTCATCTTTATTTTGTTTTTTTAGCATTGTGTGTATATTTTTTTACTTGTGTATGGAGAGGTTAAAATTAATGAAAAAAATTAATAATTAAAAACAAGAACCTTAACTTTTATCTGGTTTTTATTAAACTCCAAAAAGTGCATGCAGCTGATTGCTGCAAATTTAAACTGAAAATGGTCATACTGATTATACTGAGTACTTGCATTTAACAAAATAGAAAACAATATAATTATGTATACTTTTTCAGTAATTGAGCCTCCGATCAGAGCAAAACTGTCCGATTTCAGGCTGATTAACTGATGCAAAACAAATCAGCAACATACTCTGGGAACGGCTGCCTGGAAACGGATGTTGGTGACGGGAATGGGTGCCGAGGACAGCATGGAGATGATCACCACCAACACGTCGGGCCTCGATGGAGGACAGTCGCAGGCAAACGTGAACAAAACCCTTAGGCTGTGTTTGTCGAATACAGTCACCGGTAACACGCTGCCTGCAACAGAAAAACAAACTGTAAATGAAGAATGTAGATAAGAGTGCAATAAATGGCTTTGATCTGATTGCAAACATCAAAAGTGGATACTGGACGAGCATCTTACGAAACATTTTGACGGATTCGGAAGCAATTTGGTTGCGGTTTGTTTTAGGGGTTGCCATCTTGGATATTTCAGTTGGAAAGAAAACTTTACTGCTAAGAAGCTGTTCATATTTGTATTTTTCTACCTGATCGGTTTCTGTGTCTATACTAGTACTCTGCACTAGTACTTCCATGTATTGTTCCTGAAATCTGTGCAGCGTTCTCACACGGAGCTTAAAAGACTTTAAGACTTTATTTTATTTAAATAAAAACACATCAGTAGAGAGGAAAATACAAGGCCATGTATTTAAAAAAACAGTAATTTCTTGCTTTATGCCTTATATGATGTTACTACGGACATGTGCATGGCGACTTTATGAGTAAATAACGATTAACCTGGTCTGTTGAGAAGCTTTAAATTCAATGTCCATAAAATTTTCACTGTAAAAACCACCTATGAGGGAAAATCTGACTTAAAATATGTTAAATTCATCCTTCTTGAATTACACCTCTAAAGTGCAGAATAACTCCTACAGCCACTGCAGCTTAAAGGTTTGGTGCTTACTAGGTTTGATTGACTCTAGAGGCACTGTGACGTCTGCTAATGAGATGCGGTCGTTGGGGTCAGCAGATGATGACGAGGTTTTGTCCGCAACGCCAAGACTGGAGTGGAGGACGCCATCAGGCTGCTCCGACTGGACGAGGAGGCTGGACGTCGGCCCCGGACTCACAGCAGGCCTGGAGCTCACCCCAGACTTTGCTTGGAGATCTCGCAAAGGGACCTTAGAGTTAGGCTGGAGTTTATCCCTGCAGAGAAAAACAAACAAGCAAACCCCACAGAGCTGTTTTAATCAAGCATGACTTAAAAGAAATTTGACTTTGCAATTTAACACCTTGAAATTGGGTCTCTGTCTCTTTAAGAAGCTCCTGCTCTTTAAGAAGCTCTCCGCCTTCAGGAAGTCGTCACAACAGTGCTTCTCTATTAAGCCTTTAACAATGTTTTTTTTTTTTTTTTTTTAACCAACGCTTCACTGAGAAATAGTTTGTATGATAAGTTCAACAGATTCGCAGTTCCACCAGGTGTTTGCTAATTGCTACAGTTAGTCTGGAGGAGCCATTACACTGAATGCTTTCTTCTCCTTTTCAGTTCGAACACACAAAAGAAAAAATGTTATTAGAGTAAAGAATGGGAAATAACAGATCTACGCAAGAGAGGGTTTAAGCATGCTGGAGCGAAGCAGAGTAGAGATGTATAAATCAGGATCATCAGGTGATTGTTTCTCCACACACTTAAATTCATGCTTTTCAAACATAAATGAAGGAATCAAAGCAGCGCTCCAGATATGTTTTAGATGAGGGAATTACATTGAAACACAATGTAAACCTCAACAAGTCAATTTTACATAATGTCCCACCTTTACATATGAAACCATTAAAACACTGATGAAAGGTTTGATAGGTTTTTAGAAATACAGGCAAAATTTAAGATCTGTGAGAAGCAACTGAATAATGATTTCGGCATTGGAATACAAAGGTCTTATTTTACAAACCTTCACGCTGTAAGGCCGTGAAGGAACCCTGAACAGGATGTCCACTCACCATTTCACCTGTTGGCTCTCTGGAGGTAGAGACTGCTGTAACAATGTTTTCCCCAGCAAATCCAGCTCTTCCATTGCTCTTGGCGTAGCAGTGCCGCCCCCTGCTGGTGTAGCCTGTGACGTTTGCACCACAGCTGGCTGCAGCGCTACAGCCGGAGCCGAAGACTCTGCAATATTTAAGGACTGACAACAAACGGAAAGTTTGACGCAGTGAGACAACAGGCTGCAGAATATAATCGTTTTTATGCCAAATCATAACTGCAGCGCTTTCCCACCTGAGAGATGATGTTAGAGTCACAGTTTTCAGATACATTCAATCCTGAAAAGCAGGGCGGGGGGGGATTAATGATGTGCAAGTGATAAAAATTAAATAACTCTCACGTTTAAATCATATGTAGATTGCTTACCAAGAGACATGAGTTCATCATCCAAGAGGCTCAAGCCCAGGCTCTGAGGTGCAGCCTGTGGGTTGGAAGATTCTGCGTTTTCTGAAATGTTGAGTCCTGTCAGGTCTAATAGTGCTGAGCTGCTGCCACCTGATTTAGAGTCTGTAGAAGAAAAAAATATATATATAAACACAAGCAACTTAAACCAAAAGGGACGGAGTTGCACACGACTGTAATGATGACAAGGACAAGCGCACCTTGTTGAGAGGCGAGAGACGTTCCGTCTTTCAAAACCTCCTCACCCTTAACCAGCTGCCTGTACAGATTGATGACTTGCGTCAGGCTGTCGTTGGCCTCCAAAATGTCGGCTGCAGGGTGTAAACGTGTTAGCGACATTACGGTGGCATTCAAATGCTAAACTTTAAACCCAAATGTACCTAGAGCTTCGTCGTTGTCTTCTGTGTCGCTCGCTAATCTGAATAACGTAGGCCTCATCTTCTCACAGCGCTGATAAAGATCCTGTGATCAAAAATATGTCACAATGTGCAAACAGCATCGCTAAACAGTAATTTTGTCAATTAAATTTTTTTAATATCCAAATCAAAGGTTATGTTTTTCCCAACTTCCTGGTGTGACGCTATGGTTCCACAATAAAAGATGAATTCATTTCAAGGCGCTTTAGTTTGTTTTTACTAATAAATGAAGTGGGCACAGAACCAAGCTTTCAGGGATCGTTTTAATTGTGCCACACATGCTGTATGATAAAAAGTGGAGGGAATATCTTTTAGCGCAACAAGGAAAAATAAATTATACTTTACCCTTAACAACTTTACAGAATGACAAAATTTCAAATCCAGACAAATGGGAGTTTTATCTTCACTAAAAGCAACACCTGCTATGAACTGCATCAGCTGCTTGTTAACAGTCTGGTTTTTTTCTTGCATGCAAAACCCAACCAAAAAAAGAAAAAAAAGAAAAATATATCACAAAAATAGGAAGCAATGTAAAGCAACCATATAAAAGAAAGCTTTTGGCTGCTTTGGACCACCAAAACCTGCAGCCTGGGCTGCCAGCGAACAACCAGTAGATGTCACCCTGTGCTGCTAGAACTGGTTCATGTGAAATGGTAACATTGCTCTAATTGAGCAAAAGGTGATATCCTAAATTGGAGCTTATATTTTTCTCATTATGAGCAACTCTGGTGACCTTAAACGAGCAGGAACTGAAGATTCAGACAGAAAATTAAAAAAGGAGTCACTGTAACAAAGAACTACAGGAGAAACAAATGTGTCTATACATTTAAAAATGCTGATCTACTGTTGTTACACCGTTAAGAAAAATCAGTAAAACCTTATGAGTGATAGATGACTTTGTCAATGACTGAGCGTTACAAACCCTAACGAGCTCCTGGTTGCTATGGGAGCAGCTCTCCTTGCTGTAGCCCTCCAGCAGCTGGCTCAGCAGGCTCACGCTCTCCTTCACCTCCTGGATGGCGTTCACTCGCTTGGAAACTTTCTCCACTCGCTTTTGGTCCTTGGGGGAGAAATAACACAAGACAGGAGAAGTCATCTTAATTGGAAATTTTCGAAATCCAGCTATTTTTTAATAGGACATATGTCCAAATAATGAAATGATTCTATTTAGCATTTAAGAATGAAAAAGCAATCAGTTTAATTCCACTGAATTCCAACACAGTTCTAATATTTACATCAAATGAAAATGACATAAGGAAAATGACGGCGATTCAGGTTTTCTGCAAACTGGACTTTTCATTTTAACAAAAATCAAAATTGTTTACATGCGAGTTGATGCCCTGCACTTTGCGAACTGAGGCACTCACTTCTTGAACCATTTCCTTGATGAGCTTGTTTGCTGCTCTTAAATCATCAGGCTGGGTGCTCTTCAACAGGCGGGACAGCATCTACAATAACAGGATGAGGCAGAAGAGAGTGGAAAAGAAAGAGGAAGAGGAATGTGTATATAGCGAGTCCTCAGGAGTTCAGTTTCACATGGCCTGATGGATTTTTGTTCATTATGAGTTGAGCGTATCCACAAACGATCCCCTGGTCCCCCCAAAAAACAAAGCAAAACAAAAATGATCTACTTCACGATGATACATTTTGCTTCTTGATCTCTCGTCACACACCTTGGATTTCTCCTCGTCCTCAAAGATGGCAGTTTTGGCTCTGGGGGGAGGAGGTGGGAGAGGTTTGTCACCAGGAAGCACAGGATCTTGCTTTACAATGCCTGGAAATGACAGGAGCATCTATTAACTTCCCACAAAACGAACTCCTAACAGCCCAGCCTCTGCTAAACACAGTGTGTGAAAACTTCAAGAGCATCCTAAAACATTTCAAATCTGGCACAGATTAAATTTTCCCTGCCCTAAAGTGATAACCTCACATCTTGTAATTAGAGCATTCATTTCAAAATATACATTAAGTCATGTGTGGGAAATTCCATTTTTAACATCACAGCAGAGTCAACTACTCATGACCTCGGACAGCGGTCTTGTGCTTGAGCTAAAAGCAGAACTGATTCTATCTACCTACATGCTGGAGAAGAGCAAGTATGGAGAACTAAAACCGACATTATCAGCTTGGGAAGAGAACTAAAAATTTCCATAAGCTACTTTTGGTTAATCTAGCATCACATACAAAGAAAAGGCAGTAAAAATAATATAGAAACCCTCTCAAAGTCAATTCCTTAATTACTTAAAAGACAAAAAACAAAAAGAGCTCACCCTGTTTCTTCAGCATCTGATAAGCTTCAGCTATCTTTGCCTCATCAGGGTACCACACGGTCCAGCTGTACATCATCTCCAACACTTTTGCCTTCACCGGCTCTGGAGCACGGGATCCTAAATACTACAAGAAAGAGAGAAAATGTCTCAAATACCGTAATGATTATTTTAGAGCTACGCTGGAGATGGCAGGCTCCTGAAGTTTTTAATCCATATCAACGCTCATATATCCAGCTCCAATTCCTTTTGAAGCCATTTTAACAGGATGCAAATCATCGTTTACAGAACATTTTTATACACAGGTCAGGCTTTGAATGAGGTAGTTTGGAAAATGGATAGTTTGATAAATGGATGAATCAGCAAACACACAATGGAACAGCGGAACGGTTTGGAAATACAAATATTTTTTCTATGCTCCATTTAATTTTTCAAATTTATCCAGAAAGAAAATACCTGGTTACGTGAGGAGGAAAAAAGTCAAAACAAATCAAAAGAATGCTCACAAATACTTAATATAATCTATATAAGATATACATATCTAATATATAATTTTCATTTTTCTTCTGAAAAGAAAGCCATGGAATTTCATGTAAAAACTGAAAAATAACACTGGTTTTACTCATGTAGCACAAAAAACAAAAACAGAAATGTGTTTTCTAACACATTTTTTGTGTGCTCACATCATGACCATCAGGTGGGATTTGCCTGTTTGTGTTTAAGCAATTTCAGATGGGCTAAATCTAAATCTCTTACCTAAAACAAACCTTTATTCACTAAATCATACATTTTTTAAATGCCTTTTCTGTAGTGATATTTATTTAACTATTTCATGGTAAAAAAAAAAATATATATATATATATTAAATATAAATATGTTCAAATACTATAGACACACATGAGCTTTCATAAGGTGTTCTAATTTTTTCCCAAGTTTACATCAGGTTATAAACTTCTCTAGCCTGTGAAGGAACCTTTTTATGGGAACAAAGAGAATTTACTTTTTATAGCTTATAATTTAGACTTTGTATTGAAAATTTGGCTGCTTTTGGCTGGATTTCAAATACAATAAAGGTTTTATCATTCTTGCTGCATCCGTACAGGCTCTTCTCTACAAAACACTGGATGGTGAAATACAGTTTCTCCTTTGTCGTTATGGCTCAAAAGAAAAGAAACAATCTCAAGCGTATTAAGTTGCTATAAACTAGTGAGACAAGAGAGAAGGTGTTTACCTTCGGCGACACCACCTTGATGAGCTCATTAAGAAAGCGAAACTTTCCCACTTCCCCATGAAACTTGTTTCCACAGTTCTTCATACACGTCTCAAGTACCTGGGAGAAGACAAGAATTTTAATTTTTGTATATATCCATCCATCCATTTGTAAGACACCAAATTTTACTCAAAGTTTGGTGATTATTGATTTCAAGTCTTACCAGTAGTGCTTGCATTGCCTCCCACTCCTGGGGAGACTGGATTTTGTGGGCAAGAAGTCTGGTTGCAAGCTGAGGCCTGATAATAATGCAAACATTAATTGTAGCCTTTTTGAACCCTCTAGTCGTTTAAAACACTGATGCAAGCCTTTTAATTGAGAATTTAAATGATTTTAACAAATAAGACAAAAAAAAAACTTTTGGCTTAAATAAACTGCACTGTTTCCAACCAGTCAAACTTTTTGTGATTTTTTTTTTTAGTCAAGATTTTAAAGCACTGAAAAGTATTTGCCCCCTTAAAAGTTTGCTTTTCTTTCACAAATAAAAGTCTGAAATGAAACAAATTTTAAGGTCACACAGAAAGTAGCCTGAGTAAACACAAAATGAAGTTTTCATATGATGATTTGTACCTGTCCCTATGTGAAAAATATATAGTTCACTTCCTCATTTATTTCTGAATTGACTGCGATAAGTCACTTTTTTTTTTGGGTTCACTTTGACCAGGCACAACCAAAAATCTATACATTTTTAAAGTATTAACTAGATTGAAATGCCATTTATCCATTTTCTATACACCCTTATCCATAGAGGGGTTGGGAGAGGTGCTGGTGTCTATTTCCAGCGAACGTTTCTGGCGAGAGGCGGGGTTCACCCTGGACAGGTCGCCAGTCTGTTGCAAGATTGAAATATCTCAAAAAGTAATTTTTGACCGTAATACCTACAGTCAAACATGGCGGTCTTTGTGGTTCAGGTACTGGACAATTCGCCTTGTTTAATGGAACCAAGATTCTGTTTGCTTCCAGAAAATCGTAAAGAAGAAATCAGGGTAATCAATGTATTACCCCAAGATCATGTAGCACAACTGAAGTTAAAAAGCACATCTCAAGGTGGCTCCAAGAACTAAAGGTTTTCGAGTGACCTAGTCAAAGTCTGAACTTAAAACTACTTGAGATGCTTTGGCATGACCCGATTAGTCTTTCAAGTAGTGTTTCAGACAGCTTTTTCTCTCAAAATTTGAAATAAGCAATTTAAAATAGCTTTCTCTCTTCACTGAGCTCATCTTTGATGAACTGTAAATTAGTTTCCAGATCTGAAACATGTCATTGTAGCAAAGAAAAAAAACAAAACAAAAATAGAAGAAATCTTTAAATGGACAACTAAATATTCAACTATGTAGATGTAAATTCCATTCGCCATCTTACCCATCTGGTTCATTGTCGAGTTTATCACAAAATGCCTTAATATTGTCCCAGTCAGTTTCCTTATTGAGAGGATTGGTGGCCTTGTCTGTGTGTGAGAAACAAACATTACATTTAAGATCGTGGAACAAACTCGTGCCAGCTGGATGAAACAAGACTCTGTGACTTTTTTATGTTTTAAATGATGTTACGTTTGTGAGTAGCAAAATATCACAAAATATCTGTGGTTTTACGGATAAATAGATCAGGAAAATCTGTTCTTTGCAGAAGTTCCTCCAGTTGTACAGGTCGTTCAGGAAGGTGTAGCTTTTGGACCTGGTTAATGTCAAATGGAGGCTTCCAGGATATTTACATTATTTCGCTTTTTAACCAACGACTGACAACGGTGTAGACGCTAACAGCAGAGCCAAAAACAGCACAAGTTGTAGTTGTCGTTTTTCCTTGTCACCAACTGCACTTTGCTGACTTGATATTTTGACAGTGACAACTCATTAGCTTGTGACGAGGGTGTCGGTGACAACCGAAATAAAACACGAGTTTAACCATAAAGATCCCTCTAAACCAGTATCTCAGCTCTTAACGTCGCTTAAAACGTCATCATGTCTAGTAATGTATGATGACTTACTGATCAGAGACTGAAGGCTAGTCTCATCAGAAGGGGCCGCCGCCATCTTTACAAGATTCGTACAAGTGGCTACTGTCGCGTGACTTTTGTAATATCGCGTGGATAGGCAGATATCGTCGGCGTCACCGTCATGTTGTGAGTGGCATTTTGGTTAATGCGTAGGCAAAAAAAAAAGCCACATTATTTGAAGCAAAAGCTCGAGTACGAAGCATGCATGTGTATTATTATTATTATTATTAAATTAATATTTTAGTGACTTTGCCGTTTTTGTTCACTTAAGAAAAACTCATAAAATGGCGGACGCACTGACCCGTCCTCTTCTCTCTGGTTGTGCAGCGCCTCCTGATGGCTGAGAGGAGGATGACAGAGTGGTTCGCAGAAGGAAGGTCGAAGGTGTACTGACAACAAATTTAGCTAAACTAGATTACAGTAACTCCACTGCTTTGAATTTTATCACCTGCCCAGGTTTTTTTCATAAAAAAAAAAAAAAAAAAAAATTATTCGTTTTGAATTTTAGTTTTTGACAAGAGTTTTGAGTTGACCCAGCGTCAGTTAGAGACTTTAGCAACAATGAGGCGGTGTGGACCAGGTCGAGGAGGAAATTATCGTCTCTAATTCAACATTATCACAGCATGTGGATATTATTTGCGGACCCAAGAAACGAAGAAGCCTCTCTAAGTGGATTCGTCGAGAAGCTTGCATTGATTAAGCTCACTTTCTCAGCTCCGGGCTTCAGTTGGTGTTATAACAACAACAAGCTCGTCGTAGCCGTTTGAGTGTCGATAGTTTCACACGGGAAATGAACTTAAGCCTTTTTGTTTCGCACTGGCAACAGTTAGCTAACTTCTCGCACGGTTGTGGTCCATGTTCCGAACGTGACTCTGTGGACGTGGGTGAATGCAACGCCTCGTCTCTTCGGGTGTTGCCTGTCTGACTGGCTGACTGTCTGTCGACCCTCTGCAGCTGCTGCTGCTGCTGCTGCTGCTGCTCCGCCTGCTGTTGTGGTTTCCTGTCTCTCCCGACGCCGTTTGAAACTAAAAGACATCGATTTTTATTTGGCTTTAACGCAGCCGCTCATGTGTGATGAACAGTAGCACGATGGGCTCCCTGAAGGCTCTCCAGGAGTGGTGCCGGATACAGTGCGAGACCTACAACGATGTGGACGTCAGGGACATGTCCGCGTCCTTTCGGGACGGCTTGGCGTTTTGTGCCATCATACACCGCCACAGACCAGATCTAATGTAAGTACTCCGAACCCTCACTGTGTGTCTGATGTGGCTTTAAACGCCACGAAGCCTAAGAAAACGTCAGCGCCCTGCTGTTACAACATTGTGAAGAAGCCTTCCAGAAATAATAATTAAAAAATAAAGGTCATCACATTCAGCTGCATTAAACTTAGCTGCTTCCAAGTTTAATCAGAGGATCACAAGGCTTTTGGCAGACATGAGGGTTTGTATAACCTAAGATATGGCTCAATTTCATTCACAACAAATGTAATGTCAAGGCAATTAACAAGAAAAAGAGTGAAATCAGTGCACAGTAACGTATAATCAAGCAAAGACGGATTCAGATTCACTTGCACACCTCGCTGACAAAGTAGTCAGTCACTTTATAATGCCAGTTGGTTGAACAAAATAACCAGTGGATGGGTTTTTTTTGTTTGTTTGTTTGTTTGTTTGTTTGTTTGTTTGTTTGTTTTTTCCACATTGATATAATAAAGCATAACAAACTGAAATATTGTAATTTGTTGAACAATTGCTTGTTTCCATTCTTGATCAATCTGCATGGAACCTTGAGGCGTGTTGTGTTGTCCAACCCTTATGATGAATAGCCGAACAGTGTGGGACAAGCCTTGCTATCTGTCTGTGATAAACAACCATCCTGTCCATATTTCACACCCACACAAGATAACACAACATCATCCGTGGTATTTAGGTGGTTAATTATTTATGGGGAAGTCACAGGGATGACTTAACATTGTTTAAGTCGAGCTCAAGAACAGAAATTTCTCCACACATTTTAAAACCCAACATAAAATGTTCATGTTCCAATCATAGTGAGAAATTCCCTTTTTAAATACAGAGCCTTTCCCCTTTTCAGTAAATGCTTTAAAAGTAAAGCAATTAGAGGATTTTTTTTTTTCTGGATTTTGAAGAGTTACATAAAGGTTAGGGACAGATGCATAAAGATAATGTTGGATTTCCTGCATTTTTTGTTGGACTAAAGACTAGTACTTTAATCAAGCAAACATTTTTGTCTGCTGGCTTGTGTGTTTAAGTCCTTATACAAATTGAAGAGTGTTGGTCGGACCAAAGTGAAATCTTGAAAACGGCATTAATCTGGAAAAGCTTTATTAATGCACCTTCGTCATATGTTTAAAACAGTATCCGGGTTTTAATTAGCATTAAAAGTAAGAATAAAGCAGTTTTTTATGCTAGAAATTTGAGAATTTAACAGTGTTCTTACTTTGTAGCGTTCTTTCATCTTTTTACTTTAAATTTTAAAGAATACTCTAAAAACATTTTAAAAGAAGTGGTAGATTTTTTTTTTTTTTTTGGTCCACACAGAAACATAGTCTAAATACTAAAAAAAAAATACTGTAATCTGTTGAACAACCTACTACTTATGTCATATCTTCTTATTGTACATCCAAAAAAGTGGAACCATGCCTTTCTTTTCTAAAACTATTCTGTTTCTTTCAAGTAGTGCTTTAGTGGGAGACTGACCTTTTACTCCTGCACAGGGAGAGAATACAAGACGACACAAAACACAACATCATCTTTGTGATTTGGGTGGTTTGTTGTAGGGAAGAGGTTCAGGATGACTTGCCACTGGTTTGGTTGAGGTCAAGAGCAGGAAATGTTCTCACAATGCAGTTTATTTGTGTAGCAACAATTCACAAATAATTGTCACCTCGAGGCCTTTTGCAGAACAGGTCAGGTTAATGGCCAACGATATGGATAAATATAATCAAATAAGTTCGTATTAATGCAATCCAAACATTTAGATAGATTCAGAATTGACTAACAAGCAGTCCATTTTGACCGCAGCTATGACACACATGGTCATTTACCTGTGTATCAAACCAGTTTCCTGTTTTAGATTAATATAGATTCAGATTCAGGCAGTTAATTAATTCTGGTAGGCAATTCATTTGTAGACTTCCCGTTTTGCATTTACCTCTAACCTGCAATGGAAAATTCAATCATGGGCTACAGCCAAATCCTGAAAACAACCAAGAAAACATCAAGTTAGAGCTGGGACGTTGAGGCTTTTTCTGGTTGACTCCTGTTTTTGTTGCTCTGTTGATTCTGATTTTGAGCAATTAACATTATTATTATTTTTAATTCTAAACGCTCTAATGCTGAAAACACATGATAGTTGTGCTATTTTTAGATGGCGTTACGCATTTGCCATCCACTAACAAATGAAACAATTGCAGCTTTATTACAATTATTGTGTCAAACACTTTTTATCTGCTTTCTCTTCTCCTCATAAAATGGTGTCTAACTTTATTCTGGAGGTTGACGTCTTTATAGACTAAAACCAGTTTCTAAACTCTTAGTTTTGCATTTACTAACTACGGGAATATAATCAGATTTTTCCATTATGATCTTCAGGTCATGTGACAGTTGATCCTTGATGATTGCTCGGAACATCTTTACAACAAATCTTGCATACCTGGAGCAAAGCCTGCTTGTTTCTTTGAAAAGTTCTGTTCAGGATTCATATCGTCCATGTTTAGCAAAGAGGAGCTTGGAGTAGCTTTGCTTTGCTTTGGGCACAGTATGACATCAGCCTAAGCGCTACACAGATTATTATCAGCATTCCAACGTTGGCATGCTGTCGAGTCACATCACAGGACATGGCATGGTACAGAAATCAAATTTATGCAAACACATCATCCTGCAAAGCTGCTTTTATATTAAATTAGTGATAATAACAACAGAAGATGCAAGAAGTGCATGACGGTTTGTATTTTTAGTAAAGGGAGCATAAGTGAGAACAAAAGTAAAATTGAGTGCATCTAAAACAAAAACACTTCCACTTCCAGCAGTAATTTAACATCAAAGCACTGGTGACACCACTTCCTTCTCTTTAAGTTTCACTAGAGTGTTTTTTCTGCTTGGAAAAAAAAGTAGAGTAAAAAATAAAGTATATTACACTTGTAATATACAAGTGTGAAATTTGTCATGCAACACAGCACTATTGTTTACAGACATCTCTACACAAACACATCGGATTTTATGTTATGTATCCCTAAAAAAACATTTTTACTTTCTAATGTTTAATGTTTATGCAGAAAAGGTAAATATTATATTTTCTGTTTCCCCCGGAGTATCGTTCAGACCTTGTTTAAACAATTGCCCGGAGTATCGTTCAGGCCTTGTTTAAACAATTGCCCTTCTCTGCAGGGGGACAGCAACCATTCACAGAAAATCTGCGCTGCATATGACTCACTTTAGAAGTCCTCTATGTGTAGCATAATGCAGCTCTGTTGGTAGAGCCTGTGCTGAGCTGCGCTAGGATTTCCTGCTGGAGCAAGTCAACGACCTCCATTGTTGTGGCTGGATTGCACACAAGCCTTCTGTAAATCATGTGTTTGTGTCCTTCCCCTGGTACTTGGTGACAAAGAGAAAACATCTGGTGGGCTGATTTTTAGATTAGCATCTTGTTTCTTTTCAGAGTGCAAACGAGACTTTGCCTTGATGTAACAGAGTACATATTGGCCTCTTAAATTTTGACTATCTGGTGGAGTGGAATATGGAGGGTTTAAAGGACAAAAGTTCATGGATCATTTATACTTTTTGTTTTCTTTTTTGCATACCCTTTTGCTTAACTTTCTCTGTGCTGCGGATGATCAGCCGAACTCGCACTGATCCAGACAGGCAGCCCTGTTGGCCTAATCTGTGCATGAGACTTCTCTGCCTGTCAGACTCTATTTGCCATCAATTTGGATCCAGGCCATTGTTTCTCTGTACTGTACACTGCAGCCAACAATTTTCATCTGAGTAAAGTGGCAGTGATGCGGAAGAGAGGCGTCATCATAATTCCTGTGGCCAACCATTACTAACACAGGGGGAGTCAGTATTGGTACAGCCAAATTAGTCTAAGCTGGAGTGCCCTGCAGAAGTATGGGTAATTTCAATTTCTCCACATTTTTCCACATTATTACCCCAAACATGAAAATACATTTAATTGAGATTTTATCTAATAGACCACATAGGAGAAGTGGTACACTGTTTTTAAGCTTCTAAAAATGCAGAATTGTAAAGGGTGGCCTGCACTGCATTCTGTCCTGAGTCGATGTGTAGAGCCACTATTCACTGCAATTGCCTGCTGATATTTAGTATTTGCTAGCAATGTTTGGTAGGATGAGAGTCACACACATGCAAATTCTATGAGAATAATATATCTGTGTAGTTGCCTGGACTTTCCCTGCCTCCATGCAACCCACTTGATGTGCATTTTTAGTTGTTGAGACGCTAAAAAGAGTGTTGGAACACTGTGATGAAAGCGGAAAATCAGGAAACTGTAGATGATCTTCTAGCTTTTGTGCGGATGAAAGGCCAAAATGTATAAAAATGTATACGTTTTCCCAGATATCAGGCTATATGGACTAAACCCATGGTTAGTAAAGTTTTACTGCAGGTTTTATAATCAGTCGATGGTTTTTGACCCTCTGCCTCCCCAGGAATCAGGTGGGAGCTGCTGTTGGCTTTTTCCTTCTGCTACTTCCAAATGGTGTAGCCACTTATTTTTTAACTTTAAAAAGATATCAAGATACCTTGTTGGCAAAATGAACATTTATGATGATAAAAAGGGAGTCCAGATGAAGTTCACTATTAGTCTTTTGGACTGATGGTGAACAATGTTCTCGCCTTTATCTCAAGCAGCATTCAGAGCTTTGGATGTTGGTTATTTTTGGTTTGTCCTCTTTTGCCCTTTTTCTTGTGCAAGGCAAGGAAAAAGTTAGTTGTTTGGACTATTTTTTTTGACTTGATTTGTAAAAAATTGTGTTCAGTGTGTTCAGATTTTTAGACTGCTGTAGATATTGCTACTAGTACATTATGTATAATTTTGAATAAACTGTTTGTGATATCAGTTGTGTATTGAACTTTTCAAGCTTTTCTTGTCTTGCATTTCTTGTTAAAACTCATGAAATGTAAAATTTTTACCAGTAAAACAAATTTTCATCTAATGCTGAGCACTTGTAGGCACATTTGTAAATAGCAAATGTGCTAAAAAAGATATCTTTTTCTGTCATAACTTGAGCCTGTTTTTGTTTTTTAGTCAGCACAAAAATCTTCTGACTGAACTAAATTTAACAGAGTTACTGACACAGCCAGGTTTTCTCCGTGAGGATTTTAAACGCCTGACACACAGTCAAAGACGCACTGTTCCTCAGCATTACTCACTCCCAAAATAAACCAAGAGTGGGGTGAGTTGCAGAGGATTAGGATTGCAGTTCCAGTCGCACGCCTGTTCTCATCATATATGTTTGTGTCAGCGAGGATCTAGAATATGAACCCTGGCCAACGGTTTCAGGGAGTGTTATAGGTCGCTCTCAATTCATTTTGCAGCATCGGAGGAGTTTAACACAATTTTGATGTCAGCGGTGTTGTGTGTTGCAGCCATGGGAACTAGATTAGCAAGAACAGAGGTCACTTTGTGAGCCTATGACACGCAGCTCATTCAGAGGATTTTGCCTTCTTGAAACAACCACATGGTTTCCAAAAGCTTTTGCCAAGGACAGGGTGTGTTTTTTTTTTTTTTTTCCCCCCCTTAATGCTTCATTAAACATTTGCATCCACACAGACACGGTTATCCCAGAGCTGCTCAGACGTTTTCCAGTTTTACTGCAGGAAGTTTGCCGGCAGGGGCCCGGCTGTACTTGCTTGCTCCAAGCACCTCAGGGCCAAGTCTTGTAATTATCAGGCCCACGCTAGTTTGATGCTGCTGTTTCTTTCCCTTTATTCAGGCAGTTTATCGGCCTCACGTGGCGTTTATGTGGAGGTTGGACATTCTCAGCTGTGGTATGTGTGAAGCAGACCAGCTCAACATTGCCGTGTGTCTAGCTGCCCTGCCAGTAATAGAAAGATGATGAGTAAGACTTTGTCATAAATACCAAACTGTTCGGTAAAGGGATGACTTTGAAGATTCTTTGGGATTCCTTCAGTTTGGTTGCCTTGGATACACAAAAAGTTACCAGAGCCTGGATGGGTGAAAAACTGACAGCAACAATCAATGTGGTCGATTTCATTTTTGTTCAAAGTTCTTTAAAGTTTAAAAGAAATTCAAAACAGCACTTTTCCTGTCCCTTTTATGCAAGTTAGATTTGTCATGCACAAAAAACATCTTCACCTAATCTACGTTTAAAATTGATTTCAGTACCAGGGAGGAATGAAGAAAAAGAAATCAAATGGCAATTTGATTTTATTAAAATTCACTGCAAAATACAAAATATGTAAATACACTAGCAAATTATGCAAAGATAATTTCAAGGGATCCAGGAGGTTAGATTTTTTTAAAAAAAAAGAACTTGTAGTATATAATTAAGGTTGCTACCTGCTAATTTGTATCTGTCTTTCTCCCTTTTTAATTTCAGAGACTTTGATTCGCTGTCTAAAGAAAATGTCTATGAGAACAACCGTCTGGTGAGTCACAAAGTTTTGCTCTCACAAAGTCATTTTTTTGTTTTTAATGATAGAGTATTAGCTCATTTCTTGCAAGCTAGCTTTTAGGCATTGTGTCTGTTAGCCGCCTGTCCTTTGGGGTGAATGCAGTCATGGCTGGCGTGACTTTGATTTATTCAACAGATTATGTAGGGTTAATGTTACTTAATCCTGGTGGAGTCTGACTAAGGCTCAGGCTCTGAGGGAGACATGTGATGCATTCAAGGTCAGAAAAAAAAAGCATGTTCTTTGCACAAGCCTGTAGAGAAGTTTCGAAGAGAGGATTGTAATTTGCAGCTTTTATTAGTCTTAATTTTTCCAACTGTTTATAAAAACCCTATAGGGGATAAAACCCTTTAATGGCCTGAAGACATTCATACTTTTCTTATGATTGCTGAGCAGCCTTTTGCTTGTTTCTACTGGTATTTTGAAAACTTTTTCAATAAGCTCCAGGTTTTTGAATCGCCCTCTTTCCTTTCACCCTGATCTTTAGTTCCCTTCTCAAATCGTTCGATCCTCTCCATAATATTACTATTGCTTCCAGTCATTATACCAACAATTTTACCAGCAGCGTTTATTTTCTCTTTGGGATCAGTAAAGTATTTTTGAATTGAACTGAGCTGGTAAATGAAAAGATTTCTTTAATCTTAAATATGCCAGAGGTAGGAATAATTTTTTAATTACATGTAAGCTTATTAGCTTACACGACACAAACGGGCTGCGGCATCAAATACTGTCTCTCTTTCACTGTGAGAATGATTTTTAAAGGATGTGAGGGAAAATCCAGATTTGTTCATAGATTAATAATGCTCAAGGTCCATTTGGTTTTGCAAGCTAATCAGGCAGCGATTAAGATATATATATATATATATCAACCTCACTGCTCAGCGGTTAGCACTGTTTATGTGGCTCACCTGTAACAATCACAGATGTTAAACCAGCAACACTTATCAGGCATTCACTTTCTTCATTGACTCCATTATCAATCTTTTGAATTCAAGTAAATCCCCAAGGATTTAATGAAATCAATTTGATAAAGTCATTATGTAATTGTCAAATTAATAATCAGGTTAGCTAAATGATGAAAAAGAGTTCTCTATATGCCTAACCTGCTGCACATCATGGACCCCTGGCACCTCTCAGCTACTATAATTTATCAGCCTATTAGATAATGTTCCTTCTCTTCCTCCTTCATGTTTCGGCTGAAGGCATTTGAGGTGGCGGAGGGGGAGCTGGGAATTCCAGCCCTGCTGGACCCAGAAGATATGGTGTCCATGAAAGTCCCGGACCGGCTGAGCGTCATCACATATGTGTCTCAGTACTACAACTTTTTTAACAACAAGTCCCAAGGTGGGTTCACTTCGTTCTCCAAAATCTTCAAAGTCTGCCATGTGATTAACCTGACTCCTTTTGCATTGTCAACCACAGCAAACCCCCCGTCTATGAAGAGGCTCAGTACAGTCAGCCATAATGAACCAGCTCAAAAAAGGCCGTCGACTCCTTTAGGAGACAAAGGGGTTGAGCCTGAGGTAAAGTGTGTGAAATGGCATGGAGGGAAAACACATTCAAATGAACTAATGTCTGTGTATTTGCATTGTTTTTCACACTTGACTGCTGGATTTTGGTCTCCATGGATAATATTTATTAGAACTGCATGACAGCAACAAGTATTTTTTAAATGAATTCTATTAAGCCACATGTTCCCTTTTTTTAAATGTGTATCTGAAGTCATATATATCTGCATGATCTGTTTGGTTTTAACTGTGAAAGCCAAGATTGCAGCAATCCTCATTGGGATTGATATTTCTATACGTCCCTGTTTGGGCATTGTGTTATGGCTGGGGGGGTGTAACCATAGCGATAGAATAAGTCTATAAAGATAGCCTCTGTATCCTGTCTTTCTTTTTTCTCGCATGGCTCCAACTTCTTTCCTCCATCCCATACTGGCATCATATCCTCCCCCTTCCTCATGTCTGTAGATGGAAATTCATTCCTCTTCCTGTTCTTCATCCTCACATCTGGTCCCCCCTTCACTTTCTGGTCCTGAGCCTAGGCAGTAATGTGGGGGTGGGGGTTGGGGTAGTAAGTAAAGGAAAACCCTTTAGGTCAGTGTTTTCTAATCATCTTTTGTATATAAAAGACTAACAGTGGTTTTAACCTAACATCCTGTGTGGCAGGAGTTGCAATGCGTTGCCTTCTAAGCGCTTTACATAACCCATAACACACAGAAATGCCTAAAAATATAACAAACCCAAAATTCAAAAGCTGCTGTCCCCATGACCCAACCCTGGATAAAAGGAAGAAAATGGATGGATGGATGAATAAATTTAAGTCGGAGCAAAAAATATTTGCTAATATGTTTTTTTTAAACTATTTATTACTTTAAGACGTTT
The DNA here is from genome assembly GCA_903067055.1 of Poeciliopsis paucimaculata. NCBI lineage: Eukaryota > Metazoa > Chordata > Actinopteri > Cyprinodontiformes > Poeciliidae > Poeciliopsis > Poeciliopsis paucimaculata. Next base: position 84,764 of record CAEGAD010093612.1, on the reverse strand, counting down.
TTTGTTTGAACTAACTGCTGTTTTAAGCTGTGCAGACGTGAATCAGCGAGCTGCAGATGTAGCCAGATTAAGCAGAATGAACAATCCACATCCTCAAATCCTGACTCCATGTGTAATCTCCCCCTCCCTCATTGCTCTACATCTTGCCCCTTCCCCTGATGTCTGCTCCTTGTGCCCCCCCCCCCGTCCTGCAAACAACGTCCTGGGTCTGTGGTGTCGTCGGGTCCTGCCTGCGCAGACCGGTGCAGAGGTGGCTGCAGCGGCAAAGCGCAGCAGTCTGAGCAGCACTTGTGCTGCTTGCCAGAAACACGTTCACCTGGTGCAGAGGTTCCTCATCGACGGCAAGCTCTACCATCGGAACTGTTTCAGGTGAGTACTGAGAAGACGGCTGCAAAACATCAGTGGAGTCAAACATATTTTTGGCATGTTAGAGAAAAATAAACTCCTAGATTAATGTGACATCTATTTAAATGGATTGCTGTAGCTAATGTTTAATAAGAATTGGGTATTTTATTGTTTATTAACATTTTCTTCCAGTCCTGTGTATAAATTATAAACTCAGATATTTGCAATACAATATAGGTATTTGGGAGCATTTAGATGATAAAATGGCAATAAATATACTGCTCAAAAAAATAAAGGGAACACTCAAATAACACATCCTAGATCTGAATGAATGAAATATTCTCATTGAATACTTTGTTCTGTACAAAGTTGAATGTGCTGACAACAAAATCACATAAAAATCAATCAGTGTTGCTTCCTAAGTGGACAGTTTGATTTCACATAAGTTTGATTTACTTGGAGTTATATTGTGTTGTTTAAGTGTTCCCTTTATTTTTTTGAGCAGTGTATGTATATACAGGTGCTGTGGAGAAGATATTCTGTTAAATTATCAAAAAAAAGCCTGGACAAGATGTCTCTGTGACAGCTGGTATTTGCAAATAGCACTTTTTACCAGTTGCCTAAAAGAAAGTCTAAAAAGTTTGTTTCCAGGATGTGTGGGGTCTGCAGAGATTTTGGTTGCACTTAGAGCTGTATTAACCTTGGATGGGTAGAAGGTGGGTCCTGATGTTTCTGTAAAAATAACCCAAAAATGATTCAAGAAGTTTCTTCTGAACTCTGCTGCAGCTAGAGATCAAAAAGCATCGTTGGACTTGTCTTGTTCTGTCAGGTGAATGTAAAACAGGTCTCTGCTTCTTCATTCATTGTGTCCTACATCTCATCATACAGATGTAAACACAGCTTTAGTTGTTAGAAGGCACTTTTTCCTCTCAGTAATAATCATTTTTATGATTCTTTTTCTCTTCTTAAATTATTAAAAATTACAGTTTGCAATGATCAGCCACTATACTCCAATCTTTAATTAGGACAGTCATATTACAATGGTAGCTTGTGTCTTCGCTTGTTTGGGTTTGACATAAACTATACTCAGGACAACAAGATGGCCTCCTGCCGAATAGTGTGTTGATTTCCCTTTTGCTTCCAAAACATCCCATCTCGGCATGGATTCCTCTGCATCCCCAAAGCCTTGTTGTATCTCGTAGCAAAAATGTTAGCAGGAAATCCTTTCAGCCCCAGTAGTTGAAACATGGGAGCTGCAAAGTGCATCTATAACATAATCATACCAGACCACCTTTTATTACTCTGGAGTCCAATTGTGATGGCCATGTGCCCATTGTTAACAGTTTTAGAAGTGGAGACAGATCAGCATGGTTGTCCCAACTGCAGTTTTTTTTTTTTTTTTTTTTTGGCTTGACAACAATATGGGAGAGAATGTGTAAACACTACATTGTGGTAAAAAAAACAAACAAAAAACAAAAACATTCACAACCATTTAAAAACAAATCATTTAATGTCAAAAGGTTATCTAGTAGTAAATTTAATGCATTGATAAAAGTGATCATTTGGGATATATATATATATATATATACACATATGTATAGATATATATCAATAAACTTTTAAAGAAAAAAAGACAGAAAAGTATCCATTTACAATAACATTGAGCACTAAGATGTGACTCCGTCAGAAGTTAGATGCAGGATGGTGCAGGACTCCTTGTTCGTTCCTCAACAGACTGGAAGTTTCCTTCATCCTAAAAATAAACACACAAAAAATGTCAAATAAAACACCCTAATGTTGAAAAATAGAGCTATAAAAGAATAAAGGTCTGAGGGTTTAACTGATCTTTCTGTTAGGGAATCCAAAACAGGGAGTAACTTTGACATGTTAATACAATTTATGTTCATAAAATTAAATAGAAATAAAACATGGTTTCCACTGATTTAATGTCTAATTGAATATAATGGGGAACTCAGTATTATCTAATGAACAATTATGACATAAAGGAGAACTTACATGTTAGTAATCCTCTGCAGTCTTTCCTTTAGATCCTTCTGGATAAACAAGGACAAACAAAAAAAACAGAATCAGTTTTTCTTCCCAAAATAAAGTCAGTGTATATTTTCTACTAATGATACTCATAAAATGCAATATAAAAAGTTATTAGCTGTCTTATAAAAATGCAACAGCTCAAAATGAGAGAAAAGTAAAATCGTGCCAATAGCGCCCCCGGTGGTAGTTTGGAAAAAATACATATAAATCTGCACTGATGCATGATAACAAAGGTGACATGAAAAGACAACATGTCTACTCTAACATCCATAAAGCTTTGTCCACTGATTTCAGAGAAGGCTATACATTTTATCTGTGTGTGTGTGTTTTTTTTTTTTTTTTATTAAAATACAATTAAAGACAATATTTTTAAAAGCTTAAAAATTATTTATACCTTAGAGATGCCTGCCCCATTTCCTCTCAGAAACAATTTTCTTGGTTGAATGAAAAAAATAACTTTAAATCGAAATCCGCCAGGTGTGCCAGGTGTATGGATAATTTTGGGCTTAACTATATACATGTAATTTATTTCAAGAGATCCCCTCCTTGGTGTGGGTGCCCCACCTCCAATTAACTAATTGCCAATTGTCTTGCTAAACATACACACCTGTCTGTGTGAAGCATGCTGATTCGAGTGTGACTGCCTGATAGATACTGAGGAGTAAGAAATTGTGCTCACCTGTGCAGAATCGACAGCTGAAAGGGAAGAATGGAGGGAGGTGAGTGGCTCTGCTGGCGATGAAGCATTAAGCTACAAAAAGAAAGGAGAAGGAAAAAAAAAGTATTGATAAAATACGTGTTTTTGGATATTTCTAATTAACCTTATATTTTGTCTCTTTTACAGACAAAGACTCAAGATCAGTGAATTAAATTGTTCCAATTTGATGCACAACCTGAATGTCCCTTAGCTCCAGTTTAGCTTCCAGTAACACCACTCTGCTTATCAGGTTTTCCCAACTTTCTCTGGGTACCATAACAACTTCCTCATCATTCTGAAAATGAAAGAGAATATCATACTTTTTTTAACCATTGATGGTGAGGAAATGCTGTAATAAATTTATTTTGTAAATCAACTCATAAGTTAAGATTTTAAGAAGTTTAATATTTTATAAACCTTATTTTCATTTTTGAACTCCAGTTCCTCAAGTCGTTTTTCCAGAATATCCAGCTTGTTGAATGCAAACGTAAGAGTGTCTATATTAGCCTCCAGGGCCGAGAGTCTTCTGTCTACCTCCAATGACTGAAAGACAGAAAGAAATGACTAATAAAAGAAAAATGTGTGCTCAATGTTAAATTAGTCAATAAATCTATTTTTCATTACACTTACAAATAAAAAGTTCTCCTTTGACTCCTCTTCCTCTGGAGTTGGGATTTCAGATAAACCAGAGGGGGATATTTCAGAGTGATGGGTAGAGCCTTCATTAACAGCAGAAAAAGCATCTGCTTTGACTGGATTAGGAAAATGGAAAGGATTTCTTCTGTGATCTTCCACAAATGGAATTTTGGACACCTGAAACAAAATGGAACTTTGTTAAAAATCAAAACATATCAAGTCCTGGTGGAATAAATCTCAGTATTAGACTTACAGCATCTGCATCAGTGGGTGTCAGATGACTTTTCTTTCTGATATTGTGTTTAGTAGGATATCTCACTTTGGGCTACAAAACAAACACGCACACACTGTTCAAATAATCTGAAATAGTAATATAGAGCTGTCTGCATAGTTTTATATATTTCCTCACATTTAAAATTTTTGGAAGCATTATTTTTGCTGAGCAGCTGACTAATGTAGCGTTTTAACTTCATATCATTACATCTGTGTCTTTTTTCCAAATGCTACATGTATATAGTAGCTGTGTTTCAGTTACAAATGTGTATTTGTCAATGTTCCTCTAATGTCAAAAAAAACATAATTTCACAATTGCAGTGAAAAAGAAAAAAAATCCGAGATGAATAAGTTTGTTCACTTTAAGTCATTAAAAACTGGCTCTGCTATCACCCTGGAACTATTTCCAGTTGTCTTTTTTTTCCATCACAATTTTTATTTTTATTTTTTCAAAATAAACTAATTTGGATATGGCCAAAAATAAAAATCATCCTACTGCAAAAATGTATCAAAAAACTAGTTTTTTTTTTTCTAAATTGCCACATTTCCATTGAACAATTTTTAGGTACGAAATGTCAAATTGTGCAATTATATGGTCAACAAAAACGCAGCTGGTTCTGGTGATCTTAATTACATAACATTATGACCCAGTACACAAATGTTGTCATATATGTACTGAATCAGTTTAATCTGAGTTACTGTAAAGTTTTAAGATGCTATTAAATGACTGGATTTAAATCTGATCAGTTTCTCAGACCTTCCTTCTAAATGTGTGTTACCTTGTGGAGCTGCTTGTGTCTCTGCAGAACCAGATTAATGATGTCACAGATGAAGGAGATTTTCCTCTGAGAAAACCCCCACTGGAGGAACTGCTCCTTTGTCAGTATGGGCTTATAGTGGAAGATATCTCTTAGAACCTGGAGGCAAAACATGCAAACAAGTGTATGACTCTTTAAATTTGTAGAACTAAATAAAATGACGCTATAAATTTGTGCCCAACTTTTATCATTAGAAAAAATGTGAGGCAAAAACTTTCCAATGTAGCCAGGAACTTGTGTTTCTCTTTCTGCTCCCTACATGGGTCCATGTTACCTTATAAAGCGTGTCAGTGAATCTGAGGTCGGTTTTGCCACACAGTTCCAGTCCAGCTGCCACAAGCTGCTCAGCAAAAGGTGGAGAGAATGTTGTGAGGGTGAAGCTCACTATGGGGAGAAAAGAGGAGGGGTCTCCTTTGGAAAGCCTGGCGCAGAAACAAACACCATCAACACTGAGGACAAATGTAACTGTTATGTCAGCTGATTAGATTTAAACACTGACTTGATGCACTGTGGAAAACTCAACAACCTTTGATATTTTGGCATGATTTTGACAATAAGAACAAAATAGCAAAAGTTATCCTTATCATTCATTTCTGGCATAATGAAGAATTTCCATGAAGGAAAGCATTCTCCGTCTCTCTGTTGTCAAGTTTCTTATCCCAATTAGATGAAGGGATAATAAATACAGTCTGGAAATACATAGTTTTTCAGACCTGCGATCCTATAATTTATAGTTTTCCATATTGAGCAAGAACACTCAGGTTTCAATGGAAAAGTATTTCATGGCTTACAGTAATTTTTGTAATGGGAAACTTGGGAAGGCTTACCCACTGTAATCAACATCTGATGGGTACTTAATCACACGCAGTAGAGTTTCCAATTTCCTGAGGCAACTCTGAACATTTCCTGCAGAAAGCATTGTAGCCTATGGGAAACAGACAAAGTCATGTTTTCATGTGTAACATCAACAACACAGCAGGCACTATATATGCTCCAAGTGCAGCAGTTAGCTACAACGGTTAGTGTTTTGGGAAATATTTATGACTGACAACGTTAGACAACACCAGCATCTCCTATTTTTCTCAGCATTATTCAATAGGATACAAGAGGTTATGTAGATTTTATAGGAAATTCAAAATACCTATCATGTTGAACTGGGTCTATTTATTACATAATAAATAAAACACAATTTGTGATTAATTAAACCTTGATTTATTATTGTCATTATTATTATTTACGATTCTAGACCTTTACCACGTTAAATATTTAAGCAATTAAAGATTGAGTTTAGCAGAAACTGCCTTTAGGGTCAAACTAACATTGCTAAGTTTGACTGAGAGGCATTATAGTTTTCAAACAGCACCATAAGAAAGCTAGTCTTAAAGAGTCTTAAAATTGCCTTTTTTCATTGTTAACAAATCAAATGAAGGTACCACCAATCAAAAATAACTATTTTCTAGAATCTATTGGGTTTAGATCGGGAGCTAAAGCAGATGAAATGTGTTCAGTGTCAAATCCAGCTGAACAGGTTTTGAACCAACTGATAACTCTTGGCCATCGTCAATAAAAGAAAAAAAAACAAGGTGTTTTTGCATAGTAATTAATAACCACTCACCGTACCCCGAACTGTAAAGGACAATAATCAACAAGTTTTTACAAGTTAGCTTAGTAAAATGTCGACTTTACTAGCTAGCACTAATTTCTGCCTCTGGTACTTTTGTTTCTGCCGGGTGTTCAACGGCACGACGCGGGATTGGCTAATCCACGCTTACGTACCCCCTACGTAAAACGACGTTTTGATACCGATGACGTAGCTTTCACGGATTTGCTTTCCGAGTTTTTTTAAACCACAGACAGAAAAAAATGACTTATGTCCGGTTGTGGTGTTGATACCCCCTCTTTTTACCCAGAAAAAGAAGAGACATGTATTTATTTTGAACATTGCGGATAATGTTTGACAGCGGAGGAAGGGGCGGGGCAGCAGTGACAGATGATGATGAGGAGGAGGAGGAGGAGGAAGAGGGTGAAAACAGATGATAGCTTTGTGATAACAGCAAAGAACCCCGCTATGGAAGGAGGTTTCTGAATCAGAGCGGATTATCTGTGTATGATGGGATTTCTTCGGGAGATGACTATTTGAGTGCATGAGATCAGCATTTTCACTTGTCCTAGCGTGCAGGTCAGGTTGTCAGAGGAATCCCTAAACTCAGGTAGGTAACATGAGTTTTTTACGAGGTTATCTCAGAATAATAAAGTAAGGTAACAGTAATTTAGTATAACAAACAACACACGAGTCCGTTAACAATCTACAGCAGAAAAAAAGTAGAAATTCCGGCTCTCTGTTGTCAAGTTAAACTAGCTTTGCAAGCTAACATGGGGATTTCTATTAGCTTTTGAGGGAAAGTGAAACCTACCTATCCGAGTCCCGTTTAACAACTGCTGTCACATATTTGGCCAATGACAGTGAAGGGGAGGCGGGGCTACAGGTCATACTAACTTGCTTGCTGAAAGTTCCACCGTTGATGTTTACAACAGTGCAGCGGATTTGTTTATGCAACACAGCTGATACCGAGAAGGAAAACGGGACAGCGTGTTAAGAAAGCTGCCATCTCATCGTCGTTTGCTGCCACACTTAAATAAATCGAGTTATCATCGAATATTATTCATTAAGTGCCGAATTCAGAAAAAGAAAAAAGCAGGACTACTCTCTCCTTTGTTGACATAATTAAGGAATCAATGCTAAATTGAATGGGTTGACAAACCAACTCTTCCGATGTCGCAGACGAAACCCGCAAAATGTATTCATATTAATAAAATATTAGTAAGTGGTTGTAAAGTAAAAAACGTCTGCGCGTTCTGAGGCTGCTTTTGTCGTTGTGCTGCTTTTACTAGTGACCCAAATACTGTCAAACTTGTTTAACCAGTGAACAATCATGAGGACTCAGATATGACCCAAAGCTGTGGCAGTGCCTCATGATAATTTGCGGTTTCAACATTTTTAGTGTTTCAACACAGTATACAGGTCAGTCCAATTTTATTTATTTGTTTAATTTCTCTTTGGAGTTAATTTTCTCGATTCCTCTTACCCCTTGCAAAATTAGCTGTTGGTGTTTCTTCAGTTTGTATGCGATAATATCGGCAGAAACCGACTGGGAATATTTGGAGTGAACCAAGAGACACGTGAAAAAGCCTGTCAACGAAAATGAAAAATATTTGATGACTGTAACAACAATAAAGGATTTGACTGATTAATGATGAGATTATACAACAGCACGTCCAAATGCCATTAAAAATGACACCCCTTTTTAAAACAATTTAAAATCTGGTGCCAGTATAAATAAAGTTGCTTAATTTTGTATTATATCTGGTATACTAAACAACAATTTAATAGTTCGGGAGATGTTTAGAGTAAAATTTTATCAGTGTTGATTTTTCTTTATAACATCTTAAATTTATAACAACAATTTTGCTTGCAGCAAATGCTTCATAAACTAAGCACTTTGCTTTAACTTTGAACTTAAGAATATTAATGTTTAATGTAATATGAACTACTTTTTATACATGTTCACGTGTTATTAATTGGGTTAAGACCTGATCAGTGTTTAAAATCATGGTCTTTGAGCAGCTTTGATAGTACATTTGCCACATGGCATATATACTATGCCATGTATATTTGCCATAATATATGGCAAATATACTATCAATTTCCTGCATGCTTGGAAATACACAGATTATCAATTACTGAATAAATTGTTGAAAGAAGTTGGTCTTGGTGGTTTTGATGTCATTTATCACTCATAGGACAAGAAAGATCACAAGCATGACACCAAACTTAGATTAGGGTGCTAGTCACCTTCTGAAATAATTTTCCAGGTGTCTCAAACAAAGGAAGAATAATTCTTTAGAGAAAAGAACTCTGGAGCACTCTTCTACTGATTGTGCCATAGAATCTCCATCTTTGTTCATTAAGCCTCACCAGTTTGAACTCCCTGTTGATGCGCAGAGCTGTAACCGTCAATATTCTTTGCAGCCATTTTTATCTCATGAAGTTATAAATCAAAGTGTTGCTGCATGTTTTTATTTTGAGGTAACTGATGCTGAAACATCAAGACACGTCCATCCCTCTTCTGCAGTTTTTAGCTTGATAGATTGATTTTAGCTGGACTCAGTGGCATGTGCTGATGATATAGCAATACAGAAATAAATGTAGCTAATCTGAACTTTCTGGTGAATATGCACATTAACACTTTGCACAATAAAAAAAATAACTGAACTATCATAACAAATCTAAAGTAAGATTAAATAAAATGTAACATAACTACAGTTTATCTAAACGCTCTGATAATTTGCTGGTAATGTGTGGTAAACTACTACAGAGTGACAAAGAAGAAGGCAGTAATATTTTAGTCTTTGAAACAGTTTTTTTCAAAGTTGCCGCCAGTTGTCTTGAGAGATCCCCTTGGTTACGTTTGTTTTGTTTACTATAACATGTATCTGTGCTATTTGTAGATGGGTCAAGCACTGTGGAGGCTTCCTCCCAGACAACAGCAGCAGCTTCAGGAAGAGCTGGCCGACCAACTGACTGAGAGCGGAGGAGCCAAACGAGACCAAGGTATTTCTGCCATTGTCCTTTATATCACAGATATTTAACACACAACCTGTGGGTAAAATATTCACATAAGGACACAATGTATTCAAAACAAAACATATTAAATTGAATCAAAACCCTTTAATTTCGTAAGGCAAAGTTCTGGTTTTGTTTAAAACAGTTCAGTTGAAGAAATTTAAAGGAGAACAATCAATCTTTATCTTCTATCTTGGCTTCAGTTATTTAGTAAGATTGAATTGGACAGTTTGCTGCTCTCACTTGTATGCAGTGAGAGAAAGAAGCATTTGCTCTCCTGCAGATTTTAGAGTTTGTTCACTTACAGACAAATGAGCAATCTCTTCAACTTTCCATGTGAGTTTAAAGGCTAATCAGATAGAATTAAACTAATGGCTGTAGAGTTTGGGTAAAAACAAACATTTATTAATTAGAGTTGACATTTCATTATTTATCTACTCATTTCCTTTTCAGGGAGAGATGGGGGCGGTTCCCAGAGAAGAGCACCACAGCACTGTTACAGCCCTGACATCTATCATTTGCTGAAGACACGCAGAGGTATGAATAAATGTCAAATAGAAAGCTGTACTTACTTTGAGCCTCTCTTAAACACTCAACTAAATCTTGTTTAAACCGTCCTAGAAGACTCGAGGGTTGGTATAGATACAAAGTGTTGACATAATGTCAAACTATGGATTCTTTGAAGACCGGTGTTGATGAAATTACCTATCAGTAACCAGCTAATAGTGTCTGTTTATTGTTAATATTCATAGTTGAGAAGTTATGAACTTTAGGTTTTCTTTAGGTTAAAGAAGGTTTGGTCTCTGCAAAAGTTTGTAATGTCAAACTCGATCACGTACTTTTAATAAAAAACAAAAATCAACTCATTGGGAGGTTTTCACTGACATACAGCTAACTCGCAGTTCTTTAGTATTTTTCCTTTGATGTTGTTTGAAAAGGAAATTAAACAAGGGATGGGTAGAGGGAAAATATTATGGCGACTTCCAAAAAGGGAAACTATCAAAGAATCCAGCCACAATAAGCCTGTAATGTGGGTTTGTGGCACAGAAGCTCCAAATGTACAATTACTGATGCTAAGAATGTTAAACAGTCATAGGACATAATTTTTATGTCTTTTGAATTAATAAAACATAATGACAGCATGACTGTGTTAAATCTCAAAAATTAAAGAAAAAGATAATAACTTTAACATATAATCACATTCTGCTCACATTCCCAGTCCTGGCCAATCATATTAATCCTGATTAGATCATCAAAAAATTGTGACATGGAGTTATACTCATTTTCATTTTGGGCCACATTAAGATCAAACATGTGTTTAAACAAACCATTAAAATTTGAACAAAAAGCTGTCTTTGGATGCGATGAGAACTTGAAAATAAATATTAAGCATCTTTCCACTTTGATTTAATTAGACATTACACAGAGGCAATTGCTAATCTGATTGATAAAATAATATTTAAGCACACGTCTGTAATCTTGAAGGTTCTGTTTCTAGAGTCTAGAGAGCCAGAGCATTTCCTGGTGGGCTGGATTTGACCCCTTTCACTGGTGATTTATGGCACAGTGGCCACTAGGGGGAGAGCTAACATTGTTTCTCGCTGGCACAGGCATCCCTTCACAGGAGCTGGGATTTATAGAGACGCAAACATTAATGAGATGCTTCTGTTTGTGTTCCTCCTTCTTTTTACTAAATCCTAGATATACACAGAGCAATAAAAAAAGATCCATACAGTTATCCTGCAGCTCCACTGTGAAACAAACGGCTATTAAAAACCCCATCAAGCCCTCCTAAGTGTTTGTTCCAAGCCCACATTTCTCCAAAGGGCTCACTGCTGTTTAAAAATCTATTACAGAGAAAAGCTTCTGCATTTATAGGTATTATAAGAGCAGCCGTGTTCAGCATATTGAAATAAAACCCAGGTATACGGTAGGTTTAATTTTCCACACACTGGCAGCAGGGAAAAGTTTCCTCGATCTAAAGACATGTTTTCTATTTTCTCTTCTGTTTTCTGGGGATGCGGGGGGGTTGTAGGTAAAGAGCAGCATGGGTTTATAGATCTGGAGATGCTTCCACCTGAACTAGGTATCACCATCCTCTCCTACCTGAATGCTACTGATCTGTGCCTGGCTGGCTGTGTCTGGCAAGACCTGGGAAATGATGAATATCTGTGGCAGGGGTACGCCGCTTCTTCTTTTTTTTAACGTTTTTTACATTTTTGTTGGCATTTTTTAAATTTGCTTTTTAATATCCCATCAGGCTGTGCAAGTCCACATGGGGACACTGCTCTATCTACAACAAGAGACTACCTGCTGGCTTCTCATACCGAAGACTCTACCTTCAACTAGACGAGGGCAGCTTGACGTTCAATGCTAACCCACAGGAGGTCAGTCATACACACCTCAGGTCGAACATATGCTATGCCTTTAGCTAGTTGTATTTTCTTCATTTTGTCCTCTTTTTGTTCATGTAGGGCATCAGCTATTTCATGTCTAAAGGAATACTAGTGGATCATCCCAAAGAACTGGCCAAGTTCATTTTCTACACCAGACGGCTCAATTGGAAGATGCTGCGGATTTACCTGGATGAGAGGTTGACACAGACACACAAACACACACACTAAAAAACACATATTCAGTATGTTCACATATTTCAGGTTCATTGGGGGAAAAAAATCTGAATAAGCTCCTATAAGATTCTCACAGTACCATCAAGTTGAGTTTAAACACCATACTTTTACATTATTTACGCAACAAAAAATTAAAAATGTTCAAGGTCTAATTGTTTGTATGTAAACTAATTATTCTCACTAATATTCATTAATTATTACAGTTACAGTGATGCTATCAATAACTTTAGTTGATTTGTTTGACTTTGACACATTGACAAATCCAGAAATATTAAATAAGCAGTTGCTAAATTTAGTAGTAGTTCTTCACTGTATGGAAAAAATCTTTTTGTACAACTCATGTGACATGACTGTTAGAAAGCATTAGTCAGTATTCACGGGAATAATCCTCTGTCTGTGCAGGCGGGATGTCTTGGACGAGTTGGTGACCCTTCATAACTTCAGCAACCAGTTCCTTCCTAATGCGCTGAGGGATTTTTTCCGGCACATCCACGCGCCCGAGGAAAGAGGAGAGTATCTGGAAACGCTCATCACCAAGTTCAGCCACAGGTTTTGCACCTGTAACCCCGGCCTCGTCCGTGACCTTGGCCTTAGTCCTGGTAGGAACATGCACACATTTGTGCTATACTAATTATGTCTAAGAAATGCTTCTTTTTTTTTAATTGTTGCTAAATCATGAATAAATTTGACTTTGGCTCCAGAAATCTAAATATGTGTCTGTTGTTAAACAACAGCTCCATAAAGCTTTAACCAGCTTTTTATATATTTAGTTACAAACAAACCGCAGAAGGAGCAGTAAGTTTCTGTCAACAATAAGAATGGATCTGTTTTGTTTTGGAAGCTATGGCCTCAGCAGCATCAGATATCGGTTTACAAACAAAACTCTTCAAGGCACTCATGACTGCAGCACTTTGATAGAATATTTATACCACTGAGATTTGTTGCGTTTTATTATATTGCAACCACAAACACCAATGTATTTTATGTGGATTGTATGTGATAGACCAACACAAAGGACTCCATAAAACAGTGTTCATTTGTACTAAGGTCCTCTGAGTCAATTTGTAGAAACGTTGTTTGCTTCAAATAAAACTTGAAGCAAACGTTGTTTGCTTCAAATTAAAGCAAACAGTGCTGTTTGCTTTAATCGAAGCAAACAGCACTGCTACAAAATTCTACAAACATGGGCTTTTCCAATCATATGAACCACTGAAAGCACTTTACACCAGAGCCACATTCAGCTGCAGTCAAGCGTTCACCTTAAAGGCGGCGACGGTATTATGTATCCTCCAGTTACTTGATTATGCCACTTTAAAACGCAATCACGTAACTTTTAGTTGTTTTAAAAATGCTGTATACATCAAATTTGGCTTTGATTTCTGTTCTCTGATGAACATCAAATTTTTCAGAGAAATTAGATGTTTCTCATGTAATTTTGTATTTTTATCTGTTTATTTTCATCTACAATATTTCCTGCATCAGTAATATAGTTTATAGTTTGTCTTTCTTCCATTGCACAACTATGTATGGCGTTTTTCTTCATTTTTACCTGAGTGTGGACATTGTTACCAGAAACTCTTGCTTTCATTTGGAAAATGGATCTCTTTCCTTCATGATAAATTTAAAATATTCCATTCCATAAAGATTAAAGAAGAAATAGTCTGACTTGTACACTTTGGGACAAACTAGCTACCAATGCCTTCAATGTTTCTGCACAGACTACAGAAAATGAGGGTTTACCTTCAAGTAATCCCTGGCTTCAGTCTCGTCAATGAGGCATGACTCGACCCACTTTACTAAAGCCATCAGACCATAGAGAATCCAATCCCTCATTTGGTTCTCCTTAACTTTTTGGACGTGCTTGTATGAGTAATCGAGATAGCAGGATTAGGCGAGGCTAGGAACGAATGAAAAGAAGGCCAGTCAGCATTTTTTATTTAATTGCACATAAAGACGAGCATTGATTTGCTGTCCTGGTAAAGATGTGCGAAAAGCCTTGAAATAAAATCATCTTTTTATTTCAGTACCATCGACTTGCACAAAAAAATATAAAACAATTTAGGATTCAGGTACATGCGGGAAGTATTTTGAGTCAAACACAGACAGTCATTGAAGCTTTTTTTAATTTATGCGTTTCCTTTCCAAGGTGACCAGAGTTTCTTGGAACAATCATTAAACCATTACGTTCTGTTCCCCTGGGGAATAAATGTGATGTGACACAGAGACACGTTCGTTCTAGGTTGGACAGGAACCCTTCTTCTTCTGGCCACCACACAATATAAGCAGAAGGAGAGGAGTTAATAAAACCACCAGAACTGTGGCAAAGAGGAGCATCTTGGAGTCTCCAAGTCAAAAAGATAATTTTAGATTCTATCTCTGTTATTTGAGAGCAATAGCACAAAAAAACCCTTTTCTTTTCTATTAGTGCTTACATAAGCATTTAAGTGGTTAAACTGTGCTGGAAACTGAATGCTTGGGTCAGATGGAGCTTTCCAGTAAAACTCCAGGTGAGTTTGGTGTAAAACAAAGCATCTGTGTGTGGGAAAGCAGTTAATGCCCACTGTTAAGCATAGTGGATGATCTGTGGTTCTGTGGGCCTGTTTCTCATCTAGAGGCTTTGGGAACTTATATCATCAACTCTTAAAAACATATTTGAAATAAAAATCTGCCTGAAAAAGAGTCATCACTACTATCTAGACAGGTTGTGTAAAGAGGAATGATCAAATACCACTCTCATGCGATTAATACATAAGTCAATTAATTGCATGATCCATTGAAACGTTATCAATAATTCTCATTGGATGATTGTTTGTTTTTTTCTTTCCTCTCTTTCTACTGAGGATGGGATGACAAAATGCTTCAATCTGGTGAATTGGTCTCAATTAGTGTAATTTTTGAAGGACAATTTTGTTACCAGACTTCAGCATCGATTTTATTTGTTGTTTGGATTTTGTTTATTTAATTTCAATATTTACTAATAAATGTTTGTTAGAAATTAAACTTAATTGATCTTTGAGATTTTGTACTAGTAATATAATGCCATTGCCATTATATTACTGAAAATGGTTTAAAAATAATATTATCACTCTTATAGATAACTTCTTTTTAGTTACAAATCTGAGGGGGTTTTTTAATTGCTGTGTTTCCATTCAAGAAATTTATTTTCATAATTCCACTTTGCCCAATTTTATGGTCAATGGAAACTTAGCTATAACATTTAAACTAAAGATTAGAAGCTTTTTACATATATTTACCAAATGATTTTTCTGTGAGACATACTTTATTGTTGCTCTTTCTTGATTTTATTATTTCTTGCGTTGTGTTTTTGCATTGACATCCCTATGAGTGCTGCACAAAGACTCCCTGTGTGCACAGACGGTGCCTGCATGTGCAACAAGCTTCGTTGTTCTTGGTGATGATCACTGCCTGTTTCCTCCCTGCAGATGCTGTGTACGTGCTGTGCTACAGTCTGATCCTGCTGTCCATCGACCTCACCAGCCCGCATGTGAAAAACAAAATGTCAAAGCGGGAGTTCATCAGGAACACTAGGCGAGCTGCTCACAATGTCTCCGAGGACTTCGTCGGCCATCTGTATGATAACATATACCTGATTGGACATGTGGCTGCGTAGCTTCACCGAGGGACGGAGACTGGGTTTCATTACAATAATGGAACACCGAGGAAATTAATTTGAGCAGATTCCAAATCCTGGATGGAACATAGCATTTTATTGCTCCTGCGTTTTAATAGAAAGGTTATCATGCCAGCCCGCTGGAAGAGAAGATAGACTTTGCTACCAAATATCAGTAGTTTGTAGTTTTTAATCAAAGGTGTAAGTGAAGCTCATGGGGTTTGCCTGAAAACACAAACTCTAAACCTGGGTTTTTACAGAAGCTCTGATTTTTGCACTGAAACACGAGGATTGGAGGAGGAAGAATGAAGACGAGACAAAGCACTGTCCCCCGTCTCCTCCAGCTGCTGGGAAACGGTCTGCTGGTGTCCCACCCGCTGCAACCGGCTCCGTGCTCCTCAGCTTGGCCTTACATTATTGTTGATGAAACCGAAGTTTAAAACATCTTTCTCTAACACTGCTCACGTGGCGACAACGAAACCGCGCGGGACGCAAGCTGGACTTGACACGTTGTGAAGTTGTAAATTAAAACAGCTGTTTGGTTCAGTTGAAAGTTAGATGAAGGAAAACCGTTCAGCTTCGTGTAACATTTTCCTGAATGTCTGACATTTTAAATGGGTTTGCTATGGAAACACGCTCAGCTAACAATTCAAAGCTGTGCATCTCAATCTTCACATGTAAGCTTTGGCAATACCTCCCTGTAAGGTGCAAAACGAGAAGATCCTATCGAAGGAACATTACCTGCTGCCAAGAGTTTAACACACATTCAAGATTAGATGTAGTCTGACAACTTTTTCCAAGTTGCTTTGTTGGAAGTACTAATATAGTAAAGTTGACTGCATTTAGTTAAAGTGAATACCAGATTTAATGGAATGAAATTACAACAGGATTTATTTGACTAAATGGTCTCATGGGACCTTCAGGTCTTCTGCTATCAAAGTAAGCTAAGCTGAACAAAAAACACTATATTTAGCGACATCAGCATAAGTGATAACAGCACTTATTACGTTTAGAGCAGCAGACAGATGAGAGGTTTGTCTGTCCTGCTGACTTGTTTACGTTCCTGAACCAAACACTGTTCTGTTTGCTTTTAAAGAATCTATGTCTTCTGATCAAGACAAGAATAATTAAGACCACTTTGTGAATTCTGCTAGTTTTTTAGTCTGCAGTGGCACAATGTGAATTTATGACACCCATCATTTTAAATCCCAACAAACTGAAAGGTTTCAGTCTTCTTTGGCCATGCGGGAGAACAGTTTTACACATTTAGGGATTGAACACTTTTAATGTTGAAAGTGTTGAGATCACATTGATTGTTCCAGTTGGATGGTCGACCCTCCATCCGACAGTGTAGGCTTACATGATAAACTACGGTCTTCTGAGTTGGATCCATATTCGTCTGTATGTGTTTGTCTCATTCACAACAAATGTGGTTGATTTTCAGCTCATTCTACTGTTTTAGCTGTCCCTGCCACAACGTCATGATCCCTGCTTGACAATTACATTTATTTTTTTTTATTTCCAACACTACAACTTCAGCTGAAATTCTGATCAAAGTAAATCGCCCCTGCTGAAGTTTCAGAAAAGTGTTAATCTTTGCTGATGAAAAAGAAGAAGACAGTTTTATTTATTTATATCAATAATAATGTGTTCATCCTAATATATGGATCATTTGAAGTGGTGGATAACATTTGTCCATGTTTGGGTTGTTTTTAATGGATTTTGGAAAGTATGAGCGCCTGCTAGCCTGCATTTGTCGGGTCGCTGGATGAGATGAGGCACCTGAAAGACGGATCAGTAAAGTGAGATGGAGAGAGTCTGTAAAGGCTGAACTGGGGAAATGTACCTAAACTAAATAAAATTAAACTTTGAAGATTTTGTTCTTTTATTTAAGTCTTTGAAATATCATTATTTTAAAGGAAACCGATTGACACCCTCACAGGTTTAGTTCTATGCATGTATATAATTTTTTTTCTCACTGTCTGAAATTAAATCAGACAAAACGTCTCTTATTTCTGGTCCTTTGGCATTACCAAATGTATTTTTATTTGCTAAATGCCACAATTATAACAGCATATTAGAGCCCCTCTGAACAATAAACAGACAACAATGAATAAAAAACAGTAACATGACTGTGAATAAAGTCATATTACAACTTGATTCTCAAAATGCTATTACTTTATTCTCCAATTATTCAACTTTGTTCTCATAATACTATGACTACTACTGAAATATTCTATTATCAATTCATTTCAACTTTATTCTAGTACAACTTTATTGTAATATTATGATTTTATTCTTGTGATTTTACTTTTTATTAGTATGACCATAATACTCATTGTATATTGTAAACAATAATGAGAGAATATGTCAGAGATTTAATTAGTGATGTCTTCAAAATCAAGTTTGGACACAGAATGATTACTATCTCTTTAAATAGTTGGAGAAACCAGATGATGATGGCAAGGCTTTAAAATCTTCTGATTGGTTAGGTGACAGATTTGAGTTGAGGCACACCTGTTCTTATATTCCAAGGCCAGACCTGGAACAAACTACTTTATTGTTTTATATGAATGGAAAGTCAAAAAAATTGAGGAGCTGCTCCAGTCTGGTTCATCCTTTGGAACAATTTCCAGATGCTTGAAGGTGCCGGACTTTGGCTGGGCCGTTACAAAATGATATTTCTTTCAAGTCTGAAAAAGCATTTTGGTTGACTTAATACATTATTCTAAACCTAAATCTGTCATGTTGTGAATTCTTTCTCCATATGTTTATACAATAAAACCATTTTAACTTGTTAATTCAGCAGTTAGATGAGTGAAACTGGATGTCACTTGGTCTCCAACATGAAAATCAAACCTGGTTCTAGAATGGATAAAACATGCTAATAATAGACTTCTGTTCTAAAAAAAAATATATGGACTATAACTATAAAATGGGTCCATTCCAGAAAATGAGCCAGTTTAAATTACTTTCCTTATTTCTCATAGGTAAATAATTCAGCCAGATTTATGATGGATGCAAAAAGTGAATTTTCTCTATAAATTGCTCCCCACAATCACAGCAGGATTTCCTGTAGGCACCATTGAAGTGAGTAATAACAAATTATTATTTCTTTATCTACTGCTTGTGTTTGCCCCATTGTATTGTTTCTCTGGTCAACTGCCCATGTTGCCCAAGTCCAAACCTTCATTGTCTGTGGGTTAAGAAGCCCAGACAAGAGGCTTTGTATAGGTTATGTAAGGTTGGACGCATCAGTGGGATTTGAAATAAGATAACTTGAGTTGCTTGTCCAGAAAGTTCATGTAATGCTCTTTTGAAAAACAGAAATAAGAATGTGTGTGTTTGTTTGCGTGTCCGGGGTGCGTGCGTGCGTGCGTGCATGCGTGTGCTCATGCGTGCGTGTGCGTGTGTGTGTGCGCTTTGAAACGACAAGCATCTTGGGTTTTGTTCAGTTTAAATGGGATGCAAGTCCAGAGAAAGTGAGTGGAGAGGTTCACAAAGATGTGTGCATGCTTGAGATCAAACAGGCAAAGACTAAATCCTCTCCAGACACAATATGACCTTTGACATTTGACCTTTGTTGATCTCTGTGTGTTTGTGTATGCATGAACAATTCTTCTGTTCTTTTTTTTTGTTTTACACACTGCAATAGAAAGGAGACAAGTCTTTAAAAAAATACAGCACATAACCAAACATTACCTATCAACATTTAAAAAAATTTTAACTACAGATAAATGCTTCTGGAATTGAAAGACTTAAAACTTCTACAATCTTTAAAAAGGCTTATTGTGTCATGTGTACAGATTTGCATTTCCTCATTGTTTACATACTAAGTTATTATTTCGTTAGATTCAAAATTATTTATTCACTATTTACTGTAAAACAGGGTCTCCAGCAAGAATGACATTTCATTTAAGATACTTAATGCAAAACTAAACAGTTCAGGCATAAATGACCAGAGAAATTACCTGCTGTAAAATTAATGCAGTGTAAAGACAAATAAATCATAGTGTGTTTCCTTTTCCATCCCATGCTCCACATTTGGGGTTGTTATTGGACATTTCTCAGAGTAGCTCCACAATCCTCGTTTCACGTGACCAGACGGTGTATACTTCCCCATTCCACTCCTAATACATCGTGATAAGGCAGATTTTTCTTGCAAAGTTTTTGTGCTTCACACAGCAGTCCTTAATGCTCAATTTTTTAGCTAAAGTCTGATTTCATACTATTACTGTTATTATCTGCATGGCCCCTCATATTACTAATTAAACCGGTTTCTGTGTGAACGGTTTACGACCCAAAGTGAGCCGCACGCGCAGGAGAAAAACATAGACGTCACACAGCAGCGCTCTGTTTATAATCGTTAATAGACGGCGCTATAAACATTGGATTCGTTTGAAGTTATTATGATGGTCTTTGGTGGAGCATTGACTGCAGCTTCTGTAGAGAAGTCTGTTTGGCTGTGTAGGGAGAGCCAAGAGTGATTGTGATGAGATGTGCTGCAGTGACACACACTTTTTCCTACGTCTGGAGTTTTATGTCCAGATCTATTGTGTCTGGCTTTTTCTGGTTCATATTTCACATAAATTACATCAAAGTTGTATAAATTATCACATACATATCCAATTTAATACCACATATAGAAGAAGTCACATGCGTCTGATTTTTTCGGTGGGTAAAATGATCGGAAACGGAACGTTCAGACTGCTGTGAAAAAGTCAAGTATGGGTCGCATTTGGGGGGGAAAAAAGCGGATTTATGTTGCACCCTGCTGTGTAAACGTAGAGGTTTTATCTGATGGCCTGGAAGCCGGATCCAGCTTTACTACACTTCTCACCCACTGACTGCTGGAGATAGGCACCCGCTCCACCTGGAAGAATTAAGAAAATGGATCAAAGTTAAAAAAAAACCAGAATAATTTTTTGACATTGATTGGCATATCTTACTCTATAAAGAAGATGTGCACACCATTGGGAAAAGAAATACATCTAAAATGTAGATAAAATTAGGACTGCAGGTTTTTATTACTACAGTTTTTCTCACATTCTAACAATTTTAATTAAATTTTTGTGTGTCCTTCTCAACATTTCTTTGTCTATGTCACACTAGCGCCTCCTCTAAAATGAATAATATATGCCTATATGCAGTATTTCTTTTGTGCTGATTCTCATTTGACTGCTTAAGTGAAAATAACCACCAATGTCCATGTAAATAACAACTTGATGCAAACATTATATCAGTTAAACATTTATGATGAAGAGTTAGCATGAAATACCGAGCTAAGTTTTAGATTGGAGTTGTTCTAAAATGATAAAATATTCCATAATGTTGTTCTTATTCAGATTGACTGTTCATTTCAGCCTTTAAAGAAAACTAAACTGTACTATGGATAAGATAATATCTGCTCACAACCGCTTCTTCAAATCCCTATTGAAGAAATATAAAATGTCCTTTTAAATACTTTATTAAAACTATATTAAAATGTCCTTTCTTAATAAAGTTTTAGTCTTGAAGTTAGATTTATGAAAATAAAAGTATTTTTTGTTGTTGTTGTTATTGAATTTCAAATGTGACCTAAGTAAACTGCTGATTTTAATAATCACCACTTCTTCTACTGAAAAGACAAAGGTTGATGAAAAAACAGATTTTATTTTGTTATTATTTCATCATTTTGTTAGTTTTCTCAGCTATTTGACTGTTAATATTGCGCCATACTGTCTGGTAAATGTTTATCAAAAAGGTCCAAGAGGTTTATATGTAATATGACACAACATGGTTTTGTTGTTAAAGGGGCAGTGTTATGTTAAATCAACTTTTTTTAATTTTACATCTTATAAAGGTATTCCCTCATTAAAAACTTACAGGGAATGTTACCTTGATTCTTTCATCCATGTTTGAGAAATTCTTCAAACTCCATCGCAACCATTCAGCTGTGCAAAACACCTGGTTGGACCTAGCCCCGCCTTTGAGACGCAGCTCCTCCTAGAGCTGCAGTTTCCAAACTTCCGAGCTTCTGCCTCACAGAGCACTACTCCCCTGCAACTCCTCCACTCAGCTCCTTCAAACTAGCCAGCAGTAATTAGCAAACACCTGGAGGAGCTGCACATCTGCTGAGCTCATTACACGAGCTACTTCGCAGTTCAACACTGGTAAAAACTTTGAGAAGCGATGTTGTGATGCCTTCCTGTAGTTTCATAAAGAGCAGGAGTTTTTGAAGACAGAGAAACAATTTCAAGGCATTTAAATACAAATTTGATATTATTTTTGATCATTATAAGAACTCAAGGTAACAGTTACTTGATTGTGTTAAAAAGTGGCACTATGTGCCTGGAAAACACATAAAACTGCCCATTTAAATGTTCCTCCTTTGAACTGAATCCAGCTATTTAACGCCAGTAAAACTCTGTTTAAAAGGTGTGATGTGAGCGAATGATGTGAGACTATAAATGTTCGCATGTATAATGTTGTGTTACTGACAAAAGAATGCTGAGGCCAGATAACCCCACCAGGTCTCTATCCCGACTGCTGCTGATGATGTTGACCCTAAATTAGTCTCGAGAGAAAGATGATAATGATGATGATGAAGGGGGTGGTGTTTATTTAGCCCGAGTCAGACCGGTGGGCCCAGGCTGCTGTAGCCTGGTGCCGTTCCATTCCAGAGAGCCTCACTTAAGCCTGATGGAGATGATGGATGGCCCCCTGGGCCACGGAGCCTCTGCTCTGCATCAGCAGGAGTGGCTCCTTCAGCTGACCCTGCAACACACACACAGCAAGGGAGGGAGACAGGGCCAGAGCTGTTGCTTTGTAACGGGTCACACAGGTATGCCCAAAAGTATTCATACCTCTAGTGGTTTCAAAATTATTCTCTTTCATCCAGGAAGTTTGATTCTGACAGGAAATGAGAAAAGTACACCTTGGGGTGCTGTGGTGGCGCAGGGACAACGCACAACCCACATAGTCCTCGTGCCGGTGGTCACAGGTTTGACTCCCGGCCTGGTGGAAACATTTGTTGCATTACCCTCTTTCCTGTCAAACTACTTTCAAATAAAGGCCACTAGAGTCAACAAAACCTTTAAAAATAGAAGTACATCTCAAAGGAAAATAAACTATTACGAACTACTTTTCTAAAAATGCAATTTATTAACAATTATTTTTTTATTTATGTGTTTGCTTGTTTATTTTATTCTTTTGTATTTTAAAACAAACACATGACATGTTGATATAAACAAACGTTTTGAAGAAAAAAAGTGTTATGTAGTCTACACATAATGTCTAAAGTCGATTCCCTTTACCATAAACAACTAAGCATCCACATAGACACATCTACAGACAGGCAACGAGTATATAATAATAATAATAATAATAATTATAATAATTATAATAATAATAATAATAATAGAGAACAAATATATATATCAGCAAAGAAAAAACATGTTAGCACTCAGTGTAATTCATTATACCTTGATAGAATATTATATTTTATAATTTTCTGAAAAGTAAAAATGTATTCACTCTCCTTGGTTTATAAAGACAAAATGTTCCATAAACAGATGTTCCATTTGTTCTGTTCTTTTTAAAAATCTCTGATCATCTCAAATGCTCTCTCTCTATTAATAAATGTTTTTTTGCAAAAGTTGTGTATTTTAAATGTAAGTTGCACAATATAGTTGTGAAATGTCAGGGTTAAAGGTTAGGGTTAAACCTTGGATTGCATCAGCCAAACTCTTCTTATAATTGCTGCTCAGCTTTTTGCATGTTTTCACTGAAATTGATCTGATGTGATGATTAACTCTTTGAGGTTGGAAGGCCTCGCTGCCATGACCCTCATCTTTAGCGAGTGCTACTCATTTCTTTTTCTTTGTGTTGTTTTTTCGGGAAAATGTCCAAGACGTGTTTTTATTGTAGGAATTTCAGAATGAAAGAGATTTATCCTGCACCTCTATTAGATAAGAGGAGTCAAAACTGATTTGAAAACTAATAAAAGAAAAGAAAAAACTAGAAATAGAGAAAGAAAAACTCAAACTGAGTCTTTAGAAAAGCTGATGTGCCTGGATGGAGTCAAAGCTGTTTTAATTTTTTTCTTATTTCTCACACAGGGATGTCAAGATGACTGGCAATCAGTGCTCCACTAAATGATTTAATGGTTCGTCTTTCTCTATCTTTTGGATAACATGTTTTTGTTACAGTGTTATGATGGATGTCGATAAGATAAACAATAAAAAGGAAACTTTTGAATCCCCTGATCTGTGCATTAATTTTGCCCTGCAGTGTTTTGAGAGAAACTGATTTATAAGCCAGCTTTTTATTTTTATTTTTTTTTGTCATGCAACCCCTTCAGCTGAACCCCTTCAGATGTTTGGAAAGGAATTTAACATGTTAGAGGAAAATAAAATCTAGTGAAGTAAATTGGAATTGTATTTGTTAGGGTTTTTTTATTTGGACTTATTGAAAAGACCAGAAACAAACATTTTATTTGATCTGATTTTTTTCAAAAGAAGGTGCTGTGTCCATGGAGGAGGAGTTTCCTTAGTGCAATATCAGGTTTCATTGGATTTTATTTAATTTTTTTCTTGAGTCTGTAAATAACCAGCTTGTTGCTCAAACACAGCCTGAAGAATCAAAGATATAGAATCAGTTAAAGGACAAAATAAAAATCAGAAAATCAGTCAAGAATAAGAAATGTATTAATTCATATTCGACACTGAGAGTTAAAAAAGCAACAGTAGTGAGAGTATGGTGGGACTAAAGACAAATGCAGGTTCTGAATGACACAAAATAATTAAAAAACTGAAATATACTTTCAAATAAATAATAATTTTATTTGCTTAACATTCAAATTATTCATAAGTTAACCATATAAGTAAATAAACTTATATGGACTGGTACGGTGAAAACACTCATGCAGCAGAGGCCAGAAACGCCCAAATAAATGCTAATGTAGCCATGCACAAGGGTTGGGTTGTTTAAACGACATCAATGAAAGAGACTGAAAGTGTCTGTTCATGCATTTATGGGAACAAAATACAAACAACTTTCTGATTTTAAAAACATATTACCCCTGGAAATCATAAAACAACTTTAAAGTTTAGAGTAAACATCATATTATATACAGTATAAACAATATGCACAAATAAATTCATGCTACAGATTTCTGTAGTAGTTCTGTGAAACGTGGATTGCGTACAATATAGTTGTTTTATAAAACACAGCAACACATGGATCTTCCTGTTCAAATTTTTTGTTTCATAATTTAAAAGATCATTTATAAGTTTTTACCCTGCTTCACTGAATTAAATAAGAAATGAATCATTAGACTGAGTATGGCTCATTTAAAAAAACTATTTTAAATAGTTATAAAAAGAGGAAAATAAGATGAGTGACTTCTACAGCTTCGTAGAAAGAGCAGGAAATCCACAATGGTCAAAAAAAAAAAAAAATCTAAAACTAAAAACATTTTTTATGAGTCTTTAACATATTACACTTCCTTACACCTTTTGATTGTATTACCAAATTATTACAAATTTTTGCACACACATAATAATAATAAAAGGTATTTAAAGCAGAATAGATGAAGTTAAACACAAAGAAGAACACTTTGAAAGGAAAAACTGGCTAAATGAGTGGAGAGAAGTATATTTCGGAAAGGTTTCAGTGGAAACGTTTGTGTCGAAGGTTTGGGAGTTAGTTTCAAGTGCAAGTTTAAAACAAACTGACTCTGTGGTCAATCTGAAGCAAGAACAATTAAGCAAATGCAACCAATACGCATGCAGTTCGCTTTTATGAACCACTCTAGCTGCTGAAATTCCATCACCTCTCCGACTAAAGGATCGTCACGGTGCAGAAACATACGTTATTAAGGCGAAACTGACCTTTTTCTGTATTTGTGAGTCAAGCTTGTGTTATTGCAAATCCATGGAGGTCGTCGGGGTACACGACATTTCTCTCAAGCTCTAAACACACCTTGGGCCTCTTGACGGCTGTTTCTGTCACTGGGAGCTAAAGTAAAGCTAAAGCCCCTGAAACAGGCCATTACAACCACACAAACCGCCCCCCTTCAAACACACCAGGATTTATACCGTTCCTGCTTTCTGTCTCTCAATGTTCAGCTCTGACTACGCGCTTAGTCACTGCAGCCGCAACAGCACAAAAACTCTTCATACACGCTCTGATTCATAGCTTTTACTACGCTGTGACAAGTTAATATCTTAAACAATTTTTAAAGTAATAAATAAAGACAAGCAGAATTTAATTGACCAGAAATAAATTTAATCAGAAATGCTTCCCTATGTAAATGTATCCTTTTCTCCTTATAGTGAACACAAGTACAGTTAACACAGATAACAAGACATGAGAGAGTTTAAAGATTCATTACTGGAAGACAAAACAAATTTTTTTATGACCTTCTGCATGAAACAGAGAAGGGATTAGTATGAAATAAAGAAATATGTAATAAGAAGCCAGTCTTTTTTAATACACTTAACCTTTTAATTCCTGTTTTGGACACAGTTTGGCTGCCATATAAAAAAAAAAAAAACTTCATTCAAAGCTTGTTAAATTAGATTCTAGCAAAAACAGCAAAAGAGTTTAAATATTCTCTTCTGCCAGAGAACGGAGATGTAAGGACATTGAAGAACATTTCAACATAAAAAGAAGCAAAACAATCAGATTCATGTGTTTAATGATTCATACAGTTAAGCCCAAAATGAAACCCCTTCACAAATTTAAAGTTAGAATTACTTCCATTCGACACAGATGTTTGTTTCTGGCAGGAAATGTAACCAACAAGAAAGAATATCATAGTCATTATTTTTAAGTTGGTTTTTTTTTTCTGTAAATGACATGTCAGAAATTATTTACATTCTATTCAGAAGATTAAAAAACCTTTGTTACGTATACAACAGTCAAATTGTTCTTATATCCAAACATTTTTACATGTTTCCACTTCAATTCTGACTATATTCTGTATGTTTGGTGACAAGCTCCAAGTTTCTGATGGTTGAACGCCTTCTTGTCATCGCCCTAATCTTGAAATCCCTCCATGGATTTTCTCCCAGATTCAAGTTTTAAATCTCCAAAACCTTAGTGTTGCCTGAAATCAGTAGAAACAAGATGGTAAAATTAACATAGTACTTCTGGGCTTAACTGTAAATTGTGTCGGCAACTGTAAAGAGCAACAAAATGATATTGACTGTATAAACTGAAGGGATAGAAGTGATTACATTGTTCAGTATTGTAATCTTCTAGCTCATTTCTTTGCCTCTGGAGCATGACTGGTGAATTTTCGCTGTTCTTAGAGAACATCAGGACGTACCGCAGAGGAATCGCGTCATTTAGAAACCTTTGCAGAGTTCTTCTGGTTGTGAAGCAGACTGCCTGAAACCTCTGAGCGGTTCCAGGTTAGAACTCCCTCAGGATCTGGGTTCTTAGACTTTAACGCCTCCAGACCCAGATAGACACGGCTGTAAGCTCAGTGTGCATCACAGCAGAATCTAACCTGACGCCACATTGCATTTGCATACTGGTTAATATGAAGAGATATGCCACACAATAATGATGTTATCAAAAATATTAACGCAGCTGTGGTACAGAAGAATAAATTGTAAGTCATTGGATGTATTAGAGCAAATTATCACCTTTAAGGACTAAAACATAATAAATTATTGCAGTAATAATTCCATAACCAGTTTAGTTTGAATCCAAAACACACCAATGTGAGAAAATGTTTTAAGATTTTAAAAATATCAACTCTTTGTTTTTATTATTCATCTTGAATCCATGCTTAGGTATTCTGAGTATGGCCACCCATGTCTTCTAATAAAAATATTTAAGAATAAATTAGTATAAAATAAATTTTCTGTATATGGATAAAGCAAACATGGCCTTAAAATATAACTACCTCATTACTTTCTGATGTAAATTTTTAATTTAAGCGTATATTTGATGGTCAGAAATTAAATATAAGAAAATATAAAGGGACTGCAAATGAGAATTAGCATTTGCTATAATCAGGTACGGCACATCAAATGGTGACATTTATGTTTGAGCTGCATATCTTCCTTTTCTAAAAAACAAGTTTATTATTGTTAATACAGTTTATTTGTTTATACATAAATAGAAAAGGGTGTTGTGTTAGCCTATTAGTTAATTATTTTATTTTGTGCATAGCAAGGCTGATTCAATGTTTGACTCTTCTCGGTGTGTTTACTTACGACACGCAGGGCAAAATAATAAAATAAAGACCAGATGCAGAGAGAAACAAGTCATGTAGTTCACAGGTTACATCACAGGAAACAAAGAGGAACAACAGATCAGTAAAACACATCAAATGTTATTAGTTAATATACGTCAGGTTAAAAACACCAGATAGTCGTTTGTAGTAAATGCGTGTGTGTGCGTGTGTGTGTGTGTGTGTCATGGAAGTGTTGGCTGTAGTTGTGGTTATTTAGTAAACAACAATAACTTTTAAGACTATGGAATACCTCAAATTTATATAAATATTGTAATCAAAGAATCAAAACTAATTTGATTTAGAAAAAAATAACAGAAGATATCTATGAGTTTATAGCTGCATGCAAATAAATAAGAGAACAATATTTTACTTAATTGACTTTAAAAAGCAAACCAAAGAAAGCTGTAAGTACAGGTGGAAAGATGATTTTTAAAGATACTCCTAGCCTGGATTCTGTAGGTACTTGGTGAAGATTAACCTTTTGATAGAGCTTGTTAACCTAGAAGTAACTCCTGTCAGGACTCTGTCAGCGTAGCTAACCTGTAGGTACCATGTAGTTGCCTCTTAAGGACTCAGTTTCCTCCATATGTACTTTATGTAAGTCCAGTCATAGGAAAACCAAGTACTCCATAGTGAATCCTCCAATGGTAATGTCTCATTACCTTATTATTTTCCCATTAGTACCTTTAGCTACCCTTTGGAGAGCCGCAAAACAAAAAAAATTTACCAAGTATTTTTGTTTAGTTTCTAGTGCAAATATAATAGTTTGCTTGAAATAAGATGAAACTAACTTGCAAATAACTTTTCAGCAAGTTATAGAGCTTGTTTGAAGTCAATAATTCCTTAATACTGATGAGAAAGTTCTAGTTCCTCTGGCAGATTATTTCACTTCTAACAAGACATTTTTTCCATATTAGAAGTGAAATAATCTGCCAGTGAAACTAATTATTTTTCCTCAATATTAAGAACTTATTTACGCCAAACAAGCTTCTATATTTTGCTGAAAAGTTGCTTGTAAGTTAGTTTTGTCTTATTTCAAGTGTAGTAAGATATTTGCAATAGATTTATTTGCTTAAATACTTGGTAAGATTCTGTGTTTTTGGAGTGTACTGCAAGAAGTATATAGGTTGTGTGTAATTAAGTCATCATGTACACTGTAAGTACTCCATAAGTACCTGGTAGGTAGCCTACGGGTGCCTATAGGGTCCATGTAAGAAGCAGGTTGTGTTATGTGTTGCTACCTAAAAAGACAGTTATCAATAAATCTGACTGGTCCTCCATCTCAAATCTGCAGCCAGGTTGAGTTGGCTCTGAAATCCAACTTCTGAAGGTAGTGTTGTAAAAATAGATTGTGTATTAAAATGACTCCAAAATGATAAACTGTGCTGTTTATTACATTTGAATTATAAGTTCCACAAAAAACAAAGTCTGAGAATATTGAGGAGCTCACACAAAAATTGAATGTTGTGTAAAGACAAAAGCTCTCTGACAGGACCATCAGTTTTTAGATGGAGCTTTGTTTCAGACCCCTGAAAGCAGCTGCTGACCAGGGCTCCAGTTCCCAGCTGAAGACTATGCTGCCTATGTTTCAGCTCTTGTCAGATTTGTGCAACACTCGGCAGCAGCTGGCAGAGCAGCGCAGCATGAACAGAGATCCTCTCAACGAGGATTTATTAGTGCAGAACAAAACCAGGGGACCGGTCGCTGTTAGATCACATTTTCTCCGTCTGCATGATTCAGTCTCTGGGAAGATTTACTGCTGCCAGCGCAACTCCAAGACATCAGAGAGCTGTTTCTTATGTTTCCATCACACGCAGGAAGGAAGGAGGAAATTGAACAAGGTGAATCCTGAGTATTTTGTGAATGGGGAAAATGTGGTTTTGGAAGTAAAGAGGTGCAGAAATGTTAATGAAGAAAGAGACAGTAGCAGAGGAGCCCAAAAACAAGCCAAATAGGCAACTGTGTGGTTGCTTAAACAAAAATTCTGCAAACTTAGCAAAACAATATTGAAATCCAATTAAATGCTGAGTGATTGCTTAATGTAAGTGCAGCAGAAAATCTTGATTTCAGTCAAAGGCTTCAAGCCAGAACATGTGTTAAGCTGGATAAGAAGCATAAGTCTTAACTTTCCACATGAGAGAGACTGAATCTTTCCAGGTTGTGGCTTTCCATTACAGCCGTAGTGAACTGTGATTGGTGCTCTGGTGCAGATGATTCAAGGAGATGCTGTGACTGGCAGGGCTGAGCTTAACCAACCACATAACGGCCGAACCCTCTTACCGTTTTCACGTGTGTGACACTACATCATCTGTAAGAAGCAGAGCAAACATTTTAGTTGACATGCACATCATTTGGTGCTCCATAATAAAAACAGTGGTTCAGTTTTATGACTGTAATATGAACAACATAATAACAGGATGCACGACATAGAGATCGAGAACAAAAAGGAACAAACAGTTACTTGGAGATTACAAACATTAATAAAAAGAAACAACAAAGGAAAGGAGAGAAGCCACTCTAGGCTAAAACTAAGCAATGAAAAACAAATCTGAAAGGTTAAAGGATGATAAATTGACGAAAAACAAGTGTTTATTTGAACAATTTCACAACGAAAGTGCTTTCACTCGCCCATGTTAACATGAGTGGCACATATGTCTAAATGTCCGTACCCAATCAGATATGAGCAAACAAGCTTCCAAATGTTAATAGTCTGTAGCCACGGATGAGAAATCGTCCTGGATGTTAGTGAGAGTGTGTGCTCTGACCATCTGCTGCCCAGCTGTGGGCTGATGTGTCCCAATGTCTCTGTTCTTCTTTCAGACTCACTCACAGCCAGTCCAGACCTTCAGCTGTGAGTTGGCTAAGTGGTGCAGAGATGCTTTACGAGAATGTTTACTGAAGCTTCAGATTGATACACAACACCCAGCAGCCCTGCATCGTCAACAGACTTTACTGTTTACTTGACTTAGCACCTCTTTGTATAATAAGATTAATAATAATAATAATAATAATAATAATGCATTGATTTAAGAGATAAAATGTTGAAATGTATAAATATTTAATGTTATTCTTCTCTAATTTTGTCTGCTTTATTCGTCAGTGACTGTCAAAGAATTTAGACTTTGCTTAAAATATGACTTTATTTCTCCAAAATCTTTACTTGTATAAATGAATAACAATAAAACGTTGAAGTGTATAACACCAGAAGATTAGTCAGGGAATGTATAAGTAAATAATAATAATAATGTTGCTTTTGATTTTTGATTAGTCTAATTGAAAGCAAATATTTTTTTAAATTCAAAGAAAAAAACAGAAAAATTTGATTTTCTCTCCAAAAATTTGCATTTGTCTATTTGAAATGTATCTGTAATAATTAATAAGTTAATAAACCTTACAATATGTAAGTTTACCATCATGACTAGGGATGGTAAAAATTTTAATAACTTATGACAGCTTTATTTGAAGTGGTTGCCGCCTGGGGGCGCTAGGGAGACCTCATAAAGTTAGAGGAAAGAAGAGAAATAAAATGCAAAAATAAAAATAAAAAAACTGAATCTAATAAATCTTTAAGTCATACATTTTTGATATTGTTTTTTTTAAACAAAGTCTAATCTGTATTTCAGTCATTATTATAAAACACAAGTAAAAAAAAATCTTATTAGCAATTTTGACTGCGAGCCAATCATCTCTCTGATTGGCTGGCAGTCAGTTTTATGAAGCTGCTTTGCTCCTTAAGCTAGCATAGCAAGCTCGAAAAACACAATATTACTGAAAAACACATATAACTTCATAATAGTATAAAACACAAGTAAAAATAATTTATTTGCCATTTTCAATTCCTCTGAATTCCTGCCAGTCAATTTATCAATTTATCAAGCTTTTTGCTCCTCAAGCTAATATAGAAATCACAAAATGGATAAGAAAGTTTCTGACAAGAAAAATAATATATTATTCTAAATATAAGTACAGTTATAGTAATAAAATACAAAAGTAAAATAACTTGTTTTCAATTTTTATCTCTTTGATTGGCTGTCAGTCAAACTGATCAAGCTGCTTTGTTCCTCAAGCATTAAATGTGAAATAGACAATAAAGTTTCTGCTGTGGAGGACACTGCTGCAAAAAAAAAATCCCCAAACAAACAAAAAAAGAACTCATGTCTAACTAAAATCAGAAATCATGATATCATGCCAATGTAATAATGTAATAATTAATCAATAATCGATAGAAGGAAGAAAAAGACAACGTTTCCTTATATATTTTGTAGCATTGTCTGTGAGTTTGCAGTCAGAAATTAATGCTGTTAAGATAAAATACCATGGGAGGATATTTTATGCTCCCTGTTTTGTAGAGATTAAATTTAGCAAATGTTAAATAGTTATTGTATGTTTTAACTGAGGTTCCAGGTCATTATTATCACTAATAAATTCCCTACCTGCCAAGTCAAGAAGTGGTGAAAGTGTAGTTTTTTTGTTTATTACTACTGTTGCTAGACAAACAAAGAAACTTTTTTGGGGACAGGACAAAAACCAGTTCAATATGCTTAAAAAGATGAAAACAGAAAACATCAGACAAAAACTAAACAAAATAAGCATTGCAGTGAAATAATAAAGTAAATAATTGAAAGCTGGAGGAAAATTGTACTAGCCACTCAAAAATGTTACAGATCTTGTATTTTACCTCCTTTGTTTCTATATTTAAATGTGTGTCCATTTTTCATTTACAGCTCTGCTTCTTTAATAACAGTCTTCCTTTAAATCCAAGATGATTTTTTACTGAATATTTCATGGATTTCACTTGAACATAATTTCTTCAGAAATTATTAAGGCTGAGGCCAAGTTCCTTTAAATCTAGACAAAAATGGTAATTTTAGTCCAGATCTGATTGGAGTTGCGTTTGGACCATAATAAATGAAACACTGACCAATATTTTGATGGGTAACGATGGCAATGTGTAATGTTTACTGGTTTTCTCAATTGTTTTCAATGACTTTGTATTCTTTCTGTTTTTATGAGGCAAAGCACTTTGAACTGCCTTGTTGCTGAAATGTGCTGCGCAAATAAACTTGACTGATTGATCAGTTCTGCCGCTCTATTTTCATTTCTGACTCACGGACTGTCACAGTCATTGGTTTCTGGCCATTGTGGCAGATTTTCTGTAGGTTGGGTTGGTTACTCTTGGGTTTGATGTGGGTATGTTGTTGTGACTTTCCTGTCCTAGTTCTTACTGAAACTGAACATTTGAATCCCACACAGAGCAGGTCGGCTCTACCAAAACGCCGAACGAATCCGAACACAACAAAGTCAGCAGAACCTGCAAACAAGCAGAGCAAGAGGAGAACCATGCAGCAGCCGTGATGGATTGTGTGTTTCCGTCTGGTTGCTGATGTGCTCGGCACCAAGCATACAGAATGCGGTGGCGAGGGCTTCAAGTATCAGGAACCACTCATCATCTTAAAGATCATCACAGGTCAAACCCCCTCCCAGACACATGAACAGGCGCACACAGAGACAAGGTCAAGCACTTAACCTGCTCTAATCACAGGCGCCATTAACATCATCACAGTATTATGTGAAAATCAACACAGTGACACAAACTTTCCATCATTTTAATATTTCAAATGAGAAGGTCCTAATTATCCTGCAGCCAGAGAAAAGCCTGTAGAACCGCTGGAGCCTAAGACTGTTAACCACAGGTTTATTTAGAAAAACTTGAGATGTGTTTTACTTTGCTCATTAATGTCCTGTGTATGTTAGAAACCATATTATATAACCACAATTATATCATATTATATTATATTTCAACTTAATTTCATTAAATAGAATTGATATTTTAAAATAAATGAAATAAAATTTAAAAAAAAAAGTAAAATAAAATATTACATATGACAGGTTATAGAAACTAGTTTTTTATAAATGTGTATTATCTATCTATCTATCTATCTATCTATCTATCTATCTATCTATGCGTATGGCTACATAAATAAAAAGTTTGCAAAATAATATGAAATTCAGGTAAATTAGTTAGAAAATTAAAAGAAGACCTGCCAACTTATTTATGAGGTAATAATTAACTTTTTAGCCGTTTTAATGATCAGTTATGATTCATAATCCTGCTGTTGTGATGTAATGAGTTTTTGTTTGCATTTATTTAAACTCTCTGTCAAAGAATCGCCAAAATCCTAGAGAGGAGAAGAGAACAGGCAGACAGGTTCTGTCTGTAGAGCAGATAGATAGATAGATAGATAGATAGATAGATAGATAGATAGATAGATAGATAGATAGATAGATAGATAGATAGATACATTTAATTTACACATTTATTTCTGTAACATATAATAAATTAATAAATAAATGAATGAATAAATAAATAAATAAATAAGCCTGCAAAGTTGGAGACAAAAAGCTGTTTGCAGATACTGGTACAAATAATTGTTAAACAGACGCTTTTTTTTTTTTTTTTTTTTTTTTTTCATGTTCATATAGTTTTATCCCAAAATATAGAGATTACATAATGTTGATTTCTATCACTGTTCAGCCATCAAATAGGCTAATAATACCTGCACGGTACAGTGTCTGTTCGGTGCTATGGAAACGTGTTTTGCTTCCCTCCGAAATCTGCCGCTTCTGCAAGTCGCGGCAGAGCGCGGCGCGGCGCGGCGCGGCATGGCGCGGCGCGCTCCCTGGATGCCGAGTTTAAACCCTTAATAGGAGCTATTTAGTTATTAGGGCACTTTTAAGCTGTTATTCGTCACGCACGCCCCCGTCGCCCCCTCCTTCTCTGTCAAAAACGGCGTTGAAATGAATGAATCGGAACCTTAATAGTTTCTTACATTTGAGCCATTAGAGAAGATGAGGGCTGCAGTCAGTTTGATGCTGCTGACATGCAACAGAGACTTACCCAAACACAAAGCACCAGGCATCCAATTGCTTCATTTGGACCTTTGGAATTTTTTTTTCCTCCGCGCTTTTACGCACAGACTAGATTTTAAAAACACAAATACCCCCATCAGGAAAGAAATCCTCAGTTGCTGTGATGCAGTGATTCCTACCCCGTACTCCAGCCTCCTAAAGTCCTGTAAGAGTTCGGCCCTGCGCAGACAGACCAGCGTCTGGTCTGAGTGAACACGGACACGCAGGGTGTGAGTTATGCAGCAGCCTCACTGTACGCGGATTCTGGTGTTTATACTGTGTCTGCTTTTTAGCTGGCTTCAGATTAAATGACAGGTTCCATTGCTGCACTCTGCACTATAACAGGACTGCAGAGTTTCAGAATGGACCCTGCTGTAAATAAAACCAGTCTGACTGGAGACTGGCGGCCTGAATCGAATCTTTTTTAATTGGACTCAGTCAAATTAAAACACAAATTTCCTACTGTAAATTCTTTGGTGATTAAATGCCCTGTGAACAAACTGAATGGGACTTTAAACCGTAAATAACAGTGTTCATAGTTTAAGTTTAAGAAGATTCAATTATTGCAGAGACAAATTTAATTCTACACCAAAAACCGGATTGAACTCAATTAATTTAAGAATTCCTAGTGTTTTAGTAAGTTATTACCTACAATAACAGAACCAGAATTTTTAAAATAATAATAATAACAACAACAATAATAATAATAATAATAATAATTTTCTCGTTTTTGTTTGGCTTTAAATACGTTTTTTGTAGTTTAGGATCGAAAAACAGAACGAAATAAATATTAGGTTATTCGATAAACAGAACGAGCAACAAATTCTAGCTCAATTTAATCAATGGAACTGGATCACATATTTTATCTCGGTAGATTATAATCAATATTTCTGTGTAGAAACAACCGAAGGTAAACAGATAAATGCACTCACTCAATTAAAATGTAAACAATTATTATTGCAAGATTATTTCTCAGGTTGTGTCATAAAGAAACAAAAAAATGAGAACTGGTTTGTCATTGAGTCATAAAATGTTGCTGAAATAGTAAAAAAAAAAAAAAAAAAAGTTTGAAATCAATCCAACAGGTATATGAAGAAGATGTGCTGTTGCCTGGCAACGCCTGGCTCACGGGCCAATAAACAACTTGCGATCATGACGGATTTTAGACATTAGCGCGGCCACTGGATTCAAACTTTAATTTGTTCTGCAACACAAGAACGTTCTCCTCTTATGCCAGTTCCTTACTTTCTTTAATTCACTATATTAATAAATCATGCAGTTCTTCTCTGGAGGCAGAACCAGTTAATTTGTTCCCAAAATTAATCCAATTTAATTGAACATTCTTCTGACAAAACTAATATACTTGATTAAGATGCAAAAACAATTTAGCCAATAATTAAGATCCTTCAAATTCTACTTTTTTTTTTAAAAATTGCATATTTTCTACATTTTATAGCGCTGTTGTTGTTATACTGACCACTCAAAGTGAAGCCGCGCATCCACACACCGACACAGATCCAGTGCCTTGCCCAGCGGCACATCGGTACAACGCACTGCATCGGATTTCCATTTCCTCTGCGCTACGGTGGCCTAAAAGTCTGCTTCACGAATATCAGAGGAAGGACAAATTATGCAACAAAATGACAAGCATCAGAGCTGTTATGATTTATGTGGCCTCTAATCCATGGATTCACTTTATAGCTGCAAGGCTCTTAGTCTCGTTTTTATTTTCAGAGTGCGAGTTTCATTCCCGCTTTTAGTTTATACATTTTATTGCAATAAATACATTTTTGTCTTCTACATATTGACTTATTTATTGGTGGTAAAGTCTTTTTTTCTTCTGCAGTTAGAGTTCCGAGTCCTCGTCCCTTTTTCCATGTTCCTGTTCCAGTGTGTGTGTGTGTGTGTGTGTGTGGGTGCGCGCGCAGGATATCCTCCTGGCCTTGGGAAAAGAAAAAAAGAAAAATCAGAGTTGGACAGACTGACAAAAAGCAGACTGCGACAGAGAGCTTCCTCTCAACTAATGAATTCCTGATCACACACAAAGCCGTGCGCAGTCGCACACACACACATCCGCGCGCTTTCCAGACGTCAACATGAACCAAGAAGGTTCTGGTGGGTCTGTTTAAAAATCCAGCTCAAAGTGTGAGCTTTTCCCTCTCTACCCCACGCTGCATCTCGGTCCATCTAACCCGACGAGCCCTCGGCGCAGCCTGATTGTTGTTTTTGAAAGGTGGGCTTCATGTTTTAAACTAATTTCTCCTCTTATTTCAAACACTGTGCATCTCATGCAGCACTTGTTAAAAATGCTTACGAGTTGCTATCGAGCTCGGGTCAAATTATGGGGAGGACAAAGTGGGATGGAAGAAAATCAATTCTTCCTCTTCGGTTAGTAAGGAGGTGAACGTCGCATCGATTCCTGGGTCAGAATGCGACGCTCGTTTTGACCACCAGGGGGCAGAAACTCCAGTGAGCAGAGTTTTTTAAACAACAGCTGTGCTGTATGAAGAACATAACATACATCATATACAGTAACATATATTTTACACCAACCAAAACCTAATACCCCTTTAGGTTTTGGTGTTTGAGTTAAAATTTTTATTTTAACACTCAGTTCTAAAATCACAACCATGTAATTTATGCAATTGACTCCTGGGTTCAAAATATGAACAACCCTGAAAACTTTCAGGAGGATTTCAGGATTTGTAGGTTTGTCCTGGATGATTTTCCTTCCAAAGTATTTATTGTAAAGTGTGTTCTTTGAAGGAGATAAAGTTGTAAAGTTTTTATGAAAAATATAAACATTTAAGAAAATTGCCCTGAAATGCATCCCGCAAAACTAATGCAATCACCAAGCTAGGTCAGACTATCAGGTTTTGCATATGTTAGAACAATAGAATAGAATAGAATAGAATAGAATAGAATACAGCCTTTGTTGTCCAAGGGGAAATTCAAGTGCAGCAGATGTAAGGTTCACACAAAAAGTGTTAAAACACTATATATAAAATATATTAACAACAACAATAATTGTTGTCACAGAATAATAATAAATAATAATAATAATATTAAACTATAGCAGAAGATACTGTGTACTTATTAGAAATAGGCATATCGGAGTCAAATCACTTTTCAAAAAATGTTCATAATTTCCATGTGCATTGAACATTGAAATAGATTATTTACAATACAATAAATTGCTGCACATAAGTAAACATGATATATATGCTACAAATAAATACATTTCAAATTACATAATAAACATGCTCTGTCTGCTCTGATAAAGACTGGCTAACTCAGTATGCTAAATGCTTGACTTGTTTAACGTGGCAGCAGTTTTTAACTGATAATCATTTCACCACTAGGAGGCAGTTGTAGACTGTATATAGGGCCAGTGGAACCTTGTTAATTCTACACATTTCACCAAAAACGCACTTTATAAGCGTTATAAATGATTTTTCAAATATGACAATGATAAAAAGAATGCTGTTTTAACACTTGTAATACAGTCAACAGTAAAACCAGGAAATTCTAAGAAAGTACCAAAATAATTAAATAAAATATATTCTCAGTCTGTGCAGTTTATACAAATTGATAATATCTAGAACAATTTACTTATAACTCTCACGTCTGAACAATGATGGGGTTTTTGGAGCCTCAGCCTCTTTTTCAAAGGGTTTCTGTTCATGCTTACTACAAAACGTAAGTTCAAGTACATCCTAAAACACAGAGGGATATGAAAGTACAGGATCATGTTTCTGTTTGAAGTTACCTCACA
The DNA here is from genome assembly GCA_903067055.1 of Poeciliopsis paucimaculata. NCBI lineage: Eukaryota > Metazoa > Chordata > Actinopteri > Cyprinodontiformes > Poeciliidae > Poeciliopsis > Poeciliopsis paucimaculata. The sequence continues at coordinate 46,142 of CAEGAD010093612.1, read as the reverse complement.
CAGACAACATATACAAGCAAAAACACATGACAGAGGCCACCGCTGTGAGGCCACCGCATTGGCTTTACTATGTGACTTATTACACTCAGACAAACACGCGCACACACACCAACACACGCATTTATGAGAAAGGTTAGTAGCTGGCTTAAACGACTACTTACCTGAGCTGCCACAATAAATCCTGCTTTACAGAAGGTCTCTCATTATTATCCACAAAATGGAGCATCAACTCCATTAAAATGGGCTGCGTTTGGTTGGAACGAGTAGATCTGAACTATTTTGAATTTTGAATTCACTGCAAAAACACAAAATCTACCATTAGGAAGGCAGGTAAGGCATAAGGCCAATGGAGACACAATTTAACGTGAATGTGACGTACAGTGGTAGTTTTTGCTTTTCTTTCTTTTTATCTTCTCTTTTTCTTGTTCTCTACTTACACAATGTGATATGGCAGCATGACGTACAATTCTATGTTCTGTTTTTGAAAACAACAAACTAATAACACTGTTTAAAACCCCCACAAAATCTTACCAAAAATTTTTTGGTCTAGTTTCTATTGAAAATATTTTATCACACTTAAAATGAGAGAAACTAACTTCTGAGTAACTTTTTAAGCAAAATATATAGAAATGTTTCTACATTTTATGTAAAAGTAAAATGTTCAATGTCAGATTCGCGTTGAAAAAGAATGAATGAAAAAGAAAGTCTTTGGGAAAACTCTAAGTTCTGCAGCGTTTTAAACAGACTACGCTGTTTGAAACCCAGATTATTTTGAAACAAATGTTTTATCAACTCCAAAGGAGAGAAAGAGAATCTCTCTGCAAATGGCTAGTGGTAAGTCACAGCTAAAACCAATTAAAGGAGGCCAATGTGGACCTACAGCTTCACTACAGCTTCCCTGCAGGTCCTCATAGATCACAACTATTTGGATATTTCTAAATATCTTCAAACTCCAATGGCCACACTGTACAAATGTGACAGGGTGTGGAAAATCTGGGTGGACACTGAGAAACTTTAAAGTAACGATTTCACTGTCAAGGTTGATGGTGTGAGAAAGAATCCAAGGCTCATCACTAAGAATGTGGGCCATGTCTGTGGCAAAGCCTCAAGGCAGAAACTCCAGCATTACAAACCAAAGAGGAAGTCACTTCTCACAGTGAGACCTCTGCAAAATTTAACCAAGATAAAGAAGACTTCTGGTCTTCTGTTTTGTGGTCAAGACAAAACAAAAATTAATTGTTTAGCCTCAGTGATGAAACCTCAATTTGGGATGAAAAGAATGAAGCATTGTTCCCCAAGTGCGGTGGTGGGAATAGACAACCTTCATGAAAAAAGACCACATCAAGATTCTCAACAAGGTCATGATCATTCAGTCTGCAGAAAAACTTGTTCTTGGGCAACATTAGCATGACACATCTAATGTGGTGAAGAAATGGATGGCTGATAAGAATGTGAATGTTTTGGAATAGCCAGCAAAGTCCTGTTATGAATCTAATAGAGAATTTGTCCAGAAAAGTGACGGTGATGGAAAAGAGCCCTTTCAACATCAAACACTGGGAACTCAGGTATCGGTGACCACTGAATGGTCACCGATACCTGTAGAGACATGGAAAAAGATTATTAGAAGGGTTTGGTTGCTATGATAGCTAATACCTGGCGTTACTATGTGACTGCCTTCCTACCTGTCCACTAAATGGAAAGGTACAATCATTTTGAACGTTGCATTTCTTGTTTATTTAAAATACACATATTTTCTTCCTACCATGTACCCTTTATACATTGACCTACCTTTTGGCAGACTTCTGACTTTTCCAATCAGAAAATAACTTCCTGGTCGAAAGATCATTTCTCGTCCACAGATGCAAAAAGTATGAAAAATTTTGGTGTTAACCTTATGGGAGCTTCAGCCATGAAATGTTTTAATTCAAAAATGAGTTTGAAGTATTTTGCAACATTTGTTTGAGTATGTTGTCCTTTGACATCAAGACCTCTTGCCTTATTATTTCTAACTGTATTTATTCTTTTATAAACTGTCATTTTAGAACCCATCTGGAATTCACCTGAAGATGCTTTTATTTTTTTTTGCAATTTATAAAAAACTACGGAACACTTGTTTAGGACATTAAGACGTTATTTTCGTCTTTCCTCTGCCTTCATATAAGAAGCCAGGATATGGAGAGACACCTCAAACCTGCGTCAGGTTGACATAGTTTGCTTTATGACCCGCAGCACACACTCATACATAAACACATAAAGAGAAAAGATCCATCAATTACATTCTAACCAAATCCAGTTAACCTTTTGTCTGTTAGGCCAGAGACACAGAACCAGTGCCAGCGGCCAACCACAGCACAACAAACACACACATATATTACGAGAGAAACCTACACACACAACAGTCTGTGGTGAGCTGTAAATGGATTAACCACGGTGCAGAAGCTAGTCTGGACATCATCACTGAAGCATCTGGTCAGCAGGACTTCTCCCTGCTCATGTCTTGTTACACCATTTTTATTCGTCTGTTGGTTACCCACGGCGACAATTTATAGATCAAGCTGACGAGATAAGGTCGTGATGTTAATAAGTGCTATATGGTTTACATAAGCAGAAAATACTACCACTAATTTGAAGCTTCTAGCTTAAATTGTTTAGCCTAACACTAAATTGCCCTGAGGAAAAAAAAAATTATCAAAATTTATGTTTTTCCAACTGACAGTGCCAGTTATAAGTGCAACCTGCTGATTGCATAAAAAAATGCAAATGTTTTTAGTGTTCTTTTAAAGATTCTTAGAAGTTTACATAAACTAATAATGACTTTCAAAAACAAGAATTGGATACATAAACATACACCACCACTAATACTTAAATAATGTGTTCAAAGTTATCAACAACACAAAGTCTATTAAGAAAAAAGAAACTGACATAAATTATTTTCTTGCCTATATTAAGACACAGATTCAGTTATGTTTCACGATTTCATAACCTTATATAGTTAGTGACATCACACCTCTTTTTGAAATGAGTTTGGCTGAACTTTTTTCTCTGCATATATTCTGTATATGTGTGTGTTTTTGTGAATGCAGAGGTATGTCTGCGTGGTCACAAAGTGATAAGAGATGCTATCTGGACCAAGTCTTTCCACTATGAGGTCACTGACACACAGGATCTGTGTGTGTGTGTGTGTGTGTGTCAGTGTGGACACAGTAAAACCCACAGTCTGGTTCCCATGGTATTAAACGTAGCTGTACAGTGATATGAGTGTGTGTGGTGGGGCTGGGATCAGCGTGTGTGTGTGTGACAGAGAGGTGCCAGTGTTATCAAGAGAGCAGTAGGAAGGTTATGCTACACTAACAAGAATGTCTCTCAATGGACCTGACAAAGTCCAGCTGCCTCTTTTCTCCCCTGTTCAGCTCTCTTTGTCTTTCTGAAACACACTGACATGTGCACACCTACACACTCCCACATTCTGTGAAATGTGTGTGTGGGTGCAGCTATCCTTGGTAAATATATTAGTGGTGGGGTCCATTCTTTCTAAACAGCTGGATACTAATGATAATCGGTTCCTTATCGTGACTAACTCCTGCCTTAACCAAGAATAATTTCAAACCTTTGTTCCTATGGCAACCACCAAACTCTGCTCTCTCATCATTGAGCTTTGGTGCTCACAAACACTACAGATGCCACTAATGTCAGATTAAATTTATGAAAGGTTCAACTGAGGACAAATCTAGCTTTTGCTCTGAAGATGTTGCATCAAAGCAAAAAAAAAAAAAAAAGTTCTCCAATGTTACCCATTGTATGCTTCTTTCTTTTCTACTTTTGTGGGATTTCTTCCTCAGTTACTCCAGTTTATACACCCAGTGAAAACATGAATGTTGAATAATTTAGATTATCCTAATTGCCTGTTGATGTGAGTGATTGGAAATGTTGTGTTGGATGCAGTAATAATTTATCCACACTGCAAATATCTTACCAAGCATGTTTTGTCTATTTTTTTAGTGCAAATATCTTGGTACACTTCAAATAAGACAAAACTAACTTACAAGTTACTTTTCATGAAGATGTAACTTGTAAGTACATTTTGTACTTACAAGTATGTACAAGATGTATGTAACTTGTAAGTTACATCTCTATGATGTAACTTAGAAGTTACATCATAGTTTTAAGAACTATTGTCTTAAAACTACTGTTTTAAGACAATAGTTTCTTAATATTGATGAGTTCCACTGGCAGATTATTTCCTTTGTAACATGGAAAAAATGTCTTATTATTGTGTTTGGAATGTAAGTTTTGATTTGATAACACAAATGAGCCATAATCATAATCACCAACACCTTGAGCTGACAGAGGATGCTCTTTTTCATGTAAAGTTTTAAACACAGTCCTGCAAATACATTAGAAAAAAACCTGGAAAAATAATTAAAAGAATAATTAAAAATTAAAATATCAAAGGCAGAGAAATACCCTGACTTGGTTTCTATGGTTGGTTTAAATCCATGTTCTGATGACTTCAAGTCTACAGATTATGCTACTGCTCTGAAAAGATTCTTCTAGTATACCAAATAACTCATTTGCAAAAGTTCTTAAGATAAAATCTGTGATGCATCGCTTCATTTAATCCACATGATGCGGTTAACTTCTCATTCTGTCTCACAAGACCAATTGCATGTGGTTGTTTACAATCCAACTATCCTGGCATGCACAGCCCTCTGTCTACCAACTGTGTGATCCGTGCAAAACAAAACTTAAAACTGGTATTTCATTTACATCGAACAAACTGGTTTTCAATAAACATATTTTCTCTAATACATTGTGATAAATTAATTATTTGAGGTGATGTGAGCCAGATTCATATTTAATCCAGAGAAAATGTTGGAAGGTGCAGTCAGTACCAAAGCAAACATTTTGTATCCAGACACTAAAATTACTTCATCAATGTTCCAGGGTATGAAACACAATGGACTCTGAAAGTCTGTGGATGATTATATTTTATTCACATGCAAGAGCTGCTGAGGGATGAGGGGGGTTTGCTTGCTTGTAAGTACAATGATAACCCCATGTCAGAGTTTCTGACAAGCCTCACAGATCATGGAAGTGGAAAGCACTTTGAGTGATCTGTATGACTAGAAAAGTGCTCCTCCCATTTACCGTTTAATGACAACAAGTTTGTACAAACGGATGTGGTTTTTATTCATTCTCTATTTCTTTTGGACACAAACATTCTCTACAATGAGAGAAACAATCACTTGTATTTTGAATCATCAATCAATGAAATTGCCAGGATCACCGATTTAGAACATGATAAAAAAAACAAAAAAACAAGCTCCTACTGATGTTGCTTCAGTAAAACTATGTTTTTTGGGCTCCATGTCTTTTGGAGGTCTTTGTCAGATGAACACTGGTGGATGTGGAAGTCTAAGAAAGTTATTGCATTATGTGTAAATTTTCTATCCAGCCATCTTTCTATCTATATGTCTAATATTTAGACACATTGGAACAACTTTCATTTGCATTGATACGCAGATGATGTCACGCTCTATTTTTAATGAAGCCGATTAAATCCGATCAGTTATTCAGACTGTTAGTCTGTTTTAAAGAGATCACATTACATTATTCTGTGCTGGCAGTGAAACATGTTTGCACTCGTTGACAGTACACAGATTTTTTAAGAATTATGGCCTGAAAACAAGACATTCCCTTTTCCCTTCACTTCTTGGGTATAAGACTTCCAGTCCCACTCTGACACAATCTACCTTTGTGGGTGTAAAAAGAAAAACATTCATTATGTTTGTAACAGTACAGAGTGTACTTGAATTTATTACATTATCTAAAATTAATCCAAACTTTCCAATAAAGTAATTTCTCTTAACATTGGAAGTTTTGTGTATGCTGGGTGACATGGAGGAACGGGAGATGTGACCTCAGCTTTTTCCCTTGGAAAATCTCCATGATCCATAACTATGTAGTATATTGAAATATTCTCAGGTGGGTTCTTTTGTGTGTGTTTATGTGGACGCTGGGGTGTTGGTGGTGGCACACTCACTCGTTTTAGACTCATGAAGATGATGGCATCCATCAAACCAAACACAGGAAACTGATTTAGCTTAACAGCATAATCAGTGGCGCCAGACATGGCACCAAGGGCATGTGTGTGTGCAGTGTGTGTGTGTGTGTGTGTGTGTAATCTCCACTGAACAAACAAACCAAAGGAACCAAAAGAAGCTAATATTTTTTTCTTTACCTTATTTAGTTTTACTTATTGATGTTGGTAAAGCTTCATGTCTTATACGACCACCAAAATGATTCAATAAAACATAAAAACATATTTATCAAAGCAGAGATACGACGTTACTCTGCTAAGTGTTTAAGGTACCATTAACGTTGAGGCAATATATCTCCTGGTTAAGGTGGGTCATGTGACCTGTTGTCATCCATTATCTAATAATTGGTGAGATAACATGCTTGTTTAGACTGCAGCGACAAAGAGACAGAGAGAGAGAGGAGGTTGTGTTGCCTTCCTTTCTCTCTTTGCGCTCTCTCTCTGCCTTTGATAATTTGCTGTGGCTCCAGTCTGACACCTTTAAATGGTTGTCATCAGAAACCATATGTTGCACACACACACGCACGCACACACACACGCACACGCACAGCGCTAGTGGTGCAATTGGTCTCTCACCAGTAATCTGCCTACAGCTAAATCCTCTTCACATGAAATAGGCCGGGACTGAGTCAGAATGCAATGACCATTGTCTCTCATGAAAAATATGCATTTGTTATTGATCAACTTGTCAAAAATATTGTATTCATCCTACATTTAGTTCTGTCCCTTCAAGTGATCTTACCCTATCAATGGAATACTGCAAAAAGACAAACTAGACCAAAAAGAAACTAAGTATTTTTTGTCCAGTTTCTAGTGCAAATATCTTACTACACTTGAAATGAGGCACAACTAACTTACACAAAACTTTTCAGCTTGTTTTGAGTCAATAATTCCTTAATGTTGATTTTAAAAAAGTCATAGTTCCACTGGCAGATTATTTCACTCAACTAGAAACTTCATCAAAATACTATGTAAGAGTTTATGTTTTTGCAGTGAACATGCATAAACTCCTGCCTCATTGATGCCAGATCAAACTTGATGACTACATTTAATTTATTCTGGTATTCAAAATTTTCTCTTTAGTAAAAAGTAAAGGAAAAGCTTAAAACCATACCATCAAATTCAAACAGAAGATGTGAGAAAAAGAAAGCTCCAGTTTGAGTTTAAAATAATTCCTTTACTGAGGAAAAGAACAGTCACTAAGGCCTAAACAAGTAACCCAGTTATTAATAATAACTGCAGTCTCTGTATGGGTATAAAAAACAGCTATTAAACTTGAGGAGTGAGGATATGAACATTTTAAATAGCTTCTTTGAGAGGCAAAAATGACCAACCAGGAGCATAAACATTACAATTTATTCTACATATTGCAGGGGAACATAAAAATAATAACCTCCCAGTAGGATTGTAGTTAAAACCACTTAACCCAAGACCAAGTTAAGACCAGGACCAGAGTGTATCGAGAGCAAGACAAGACCAAGACTTTCAGAGACTCAGACTGAGACCAGCATCTCCCTAATATAAGGTGATGTTAGCTTGAACAGCTAGCTAGCTACACAAGCTAATGACTAACTGACTGGAAGCAGAAACTAGTGCCCTAAAGCATACAATACTGTATGCAGATAGCTAATTAAATTTGTGTTGCTAATATTGACTAAATCTTTTTGGGTGAGGGCTGGATAAAGAATTTTGTTAGAGAGGCAGATTGTTAGCTAGCGAGCTTGCTAGCTTAGCTAACATCACTTAGCTTACCTTTCTTTACTCCTCCTTTTAGTGCTTAAAGAGAAGCACTGTAGAATTTACAAGTCGCTGTGTTCTTTCTTACGGATGTTTGACAAATATATTCTTTATGATTTATGAAGCTGAGTTGAATTGCTGTAGACTTTGCAGACTTCTTTTCTGACTCCCAGACAACCACCAAGGATGGGTGTCAGTGGTAACAAAAATACATCATTACCAATGAATCACATTACTGCTTGGATTGAATCAATTCAATTTCTTATTTAATTAAAACACTACAATTGCAAAATAGTGTTTTTTCGACATTAGCAGAATATAGACAACGTTTTGCGCTCCGTTGTCACGGAAACACAGCTTGAGACCACCAAGACTATCACATGCATAAATCCATGGCATCAATTTTGGCCTATTAAACCAGTGTTTCAACAACAAATGCATTTTTGACTGCAGTCTCAAATTTTAGCAGAAGAAAAATGAGCTGGAACTAATAAATATTTGTCAGCTTCATTTTTGGTGTCTTACTTTAAATAATACTATTGTAATATTGTAGAACTAAAATTAAATCTTCAATATATAGATGCTGAAAAACCAACTTTATGTGCAATTTGTATTAATTTCACAGCTTTAACTGAAGTGCAGCTAAAATCTGCTTATCGATAACACATGAGAGAAGTTAGTGTATAATTTATTTGCTATTTTTGGTGACATGCGTTTGTATAAAACTTCAAAATCAAAGGCAGAGGGTGTTAAACTTCAGGTACTGAAATTGTGTGTGTGCACATGGGAGTGTGTGTGTGCACCAAGGGGGTCACAGAAGACATTTAAGGTCTGAGTGGTAAAATAGGCAGACACAGAGTTTGTGACCTTTGATCCTGGCTTGTGCCTAGGTCACAAAGTATAGATCCTTCCTGCTCAACAAACACACACATACATACACACACATAACACACAGTGAACGTGCACACACACCTTTGCTTTAAATGGCTGTGTCGTGCGGTCTATTTCTGGGTTACGTCTCTGGTATAAATAGATTCACCTTTGACCCATGACATCAAATCAAAGGAGCCATTCACAATAACACACCCACATTCACCTCCCATCTCCTCAACTCCCTCTCCCTCTCTCTTCCTCTCTCCACACACACACAGACTAATTTTTTTTTGCCTTGTTTTGGATCCAAAACGTAGCCTAACCTAAATTAAATTTCTTACTGCCTGCAACAAACCGCATTACTAATGGTGATGCGAGAACTTTTTTTACTCTAATCTGTGACAGTGCTTTTGTAGTTTGTTGAGTTTCATACTATTCTTAATTTCGCTATGCATTTACCTTTTAGGTCAATTCCCAAATTGCATTATTTTCCCCTTCAATTCACCCATTATTTTCATGACAAGTGGTACAAGTTTGGCATAGTTTGTGATAAAATTTAGAAAAAGGATTCAGATAGTATTTTTATCTGTTGTGTGTGTTTCTGCACCTGGTGGCCTTGTTAATAAATTCTTAGTTCATAGGGTAAATTGTCAAGTAAAACTTTGTTACTTCATAATGTAACATTCAACAACAAAGTACAAAATAAAATAAAATAAAACATAAATCAAACATTTTAGTTGTCAAGGAACGGATGGCATTCAATAGTTTTTGTTTCTCTTGGACTCATCCACATTTTGCTGCTTTAAATCTAGAAACTAAAATCTGTTTTATTGAGATTTTATGTAATAGGTAGACCAACAAGTGGATAGTTGGATAAATAAGACATGGTTTTCAACATTTATTTATAAATAAAAATTTGAAAAGTGTGGAATATAATACACTCAACCTTTCTGAGTCAATACGTTGGATAACTACCAGGAAGTCTTTTGAGATATGCCTCTGCCAGCTTTTTACATCTACAAACTTAAAATGTTTGCCCACTCTTTAGGGAAAAATAATTCTAACACATAAATAAGCTTTGGTAGATTTTGTTCTGCCTGAATGTGAACTTTTAATCCCCCGCTGCCTCTAAAAAGTCCATAAATCGGTTAAAACTGAAAGGACTGAATGTTGCTGTTCTGGCTGGATGGAGCTAACAATGTATTGCCTCATCAACCCAGGATGCATTGCAGCACAAACAACATGGTGACATCTGTGTGAAAATATTTCACCTCAATATATAAAAAATAAACAGGTTACAATATGTTTTATTATGGCATTGTTTGAACATCTGAAATAAATGTTTCCCAAGCATTCATTTACGCCGGTCGCAATAAGCAATTAATCAGTTCATCGCATGATAAATTAAAAAGAGCTTCATAATTTCCATTCTGGCGATTAATATTTTTTGAATGGCAGTTTTATTTACGGAGACAGAATTTATTTTATTGATGCTTTGGGTTGAGAGTATTTACGTTTTATTCGTTGTTTTTGGTTGTTGTGTTTTATATTTAAAACATCGTCCAGTTCCAGCATTGTGTTCTTCACAAAATTTAAGTTTATTGGTCTTTAAGAAACAAAAATTACATTATCAATATACGCTTGAAAATGGTCTAAAAGCAACAACATTATAGTTTATCTCAATAATTACTGGGACAATTTATCATCTGCAAGTTTTGCTGTTGTGACAGGCCTACCAACAACTAATGGTGGATCCCTTTAAAAATGCAGAAAACCATTTTTATGGTTTAATTATTCTCCTTTCAATTCATAGTTGTCCACTACTTTTTGTTGATTTTCCACAACTAATTGTGATGAAATACATTTATGTTTATTATTAAAGCAATATCATATTTTCTTAGTACAACGAATATCTGTGGAATTATTAAATGAGGAGGAAAGTTTCAGATTCATTCAAGTCCTGAATGAGCAATTAATGCTACAAGAAACAACCGATCAAAAATGAAAGAAAAAGGTATGAAATATAAATGCATGGTAAGAAAGGTAGAAAACAAAAAGAAGAGCGTGAAGACAGAAGGCTGGGAGGGAACAGATGCAGACGAGCAGACGACAGGGTGCCTGTCTGTATACAGACAGCTGATACTGAGATTGTATCAGCCTCAGCTTCATCAGTTCAGCCTGAGGTGTGTACACACACTATATACACTCACTGATCACTATCTCATACAGCTTGTGGCTAAAGCACTTTCACTCAGGATTTTTCCTTTTTACAAAAACATTTTTTTTCCTTACAAAACACAGTTGTACTAGTTATTGCTGAGCATCTTGAGTCCCAAGGATTCAGTGTTATTCTTGAAGAAATTATGAAAAGCTTTGTACAAATTAATTATTCAGAAAAATGTAATCACTTCAGAAAACTAGCAATTTTCCAATAAAAGACAGCTTGGGAAGAGGAAATGCTCAAGCGCGGTGCTACTTGCAATTGCTGGCAAAGTGGTCAATCCAGGAGCATCCGTTATTTTCCTTGGTGCTGATTGGCTGTACCTCTAAAGAGTAGAGATAGAGACCATCACAGGTGTGATAAGACAGCTTCTATTGGGTGCATTAAAGCATAAAATGATAAATTTAGTGATTAAAATAGAAGCCATAAGCATTTTTAGAGTAGCTGTCATGCTAATTTAAGCTATTTGCAGGTGGCTGTAACTGCTAACAACCTAAACAAAAAAAACAGGGGGTGTGATGGGCAAACACAGGTGAGTCTAATGAGCTCAATTACTGAGGCAGGGGAGTGAAATTACATAAAAACAAAAACCTAATCCGATGGAATATCAAACATCTGTGGCAAAGAGTAGCAGGGAAGATGAGGAGTAAGACTAATTATCTCCATGAGATGAACTGAGATTAAAATAATCTGAAGATCAATAGGAGAAACTGGATGATAATAATCTAAAAAAAAAAAAAAAAAAAAAAAAAACAAAAGAGACAGAACACAAGAAAAAATAAATAATGAGCTGGACATAAGGAAATGAACTGGCCTGGGAACCCCTAAGAAAACACAATAAACAGCTAAATTAAGAGAATAAGATCCCCCTGTTTACTTAGATACAATCATTTATTCAGATCCTGCTAGGATTTAAACCCAGAACCTTTTTGTTTCAAGGCATCAATAATATCAACAGCACTGAAAGAAGTAGCAAAATAAAATCTGAGCCATTCATAATTCAAACTCTGCAACAGGAAAAAGCTACAATGTTCAGATATAATACAAAAATAAAGTATGTTACATCTGAAAAAGTTATTAGACAGCTAATAATCAGAACGATGACCAGGCTGCAGGGACTGAACAGTTTGCTCTGCCACCAACGGGTGGCGATCTTGATGAGTGGGTCAATCCGTCATCTGTTAATGTAATCTGCTGATACAATGCTCTGCAAAGCACTTTTTATTTAAGTTTTCTGTTGATTTGTTATTTCTGTGTGATAAATTTGATCTTTGTGCTCATAAAAAATGTACATAAAAACAGCCTTTCAAAGTATTTTTTTAAATTAAATTCTAATTAAGTGCAATAGTTAAGCAAGGAAGCAAAACGGGTGGAAGGTTTTGGTCCTATGAGGATCTGTGAACAAAACTGTCCAGAATGAAATCTGCAAGTTTAAATAAAAGCAAAACCTGTCTATGCTCTAAAATTTAAACGATAAAATAGATTAATAATAATTGCAGGTTTCAAACATGTTTCATTGTTGTTTTATGGTAAGGATGTGTCTGTATCTCTCTGCTACACCTGCTTAATGAAGCAGATGTAGAAATTTTATTGTTTTGTTTTCCAACACGATAAATGAAGATGTTTGATCTGTACATATAACAGAAAAAAATGATTCTGCTGCTGTGAGCAGATCAGATCAATTGTTAACCTTTTGGTTTACTTGCTGAAGCTTCAATCTAATTTCAGGTAAAAGATTAGAAAATTTCTTTAACTCAACACCCTTTCATTACTAATGGGTTGAGGGATTAGGAGCTAAGTGGACAAACATGCTCTTTAAAACTGCATTGTTTGGGAAACATAACCAAAAACAGACATTGTACTAATTTACCTAATCAAATTATTGCACTGGAAAAACACACAAAGCATGTTGGAAAACGGAAACAGATCTCTCACTGAAGTACTTTGAAAGTCATGCTAGATGGAAAAGTTTAAAAAACAAAACAATTTTCCTGCTTAATGAAAAAGAATTACCCACAGCTACTTGTTAAGTTTTCAAATTAAGCTAATAAAGATCTAAGACACATGTATGTTTTTTTACTCCTTATCCCTAACACAGTCTTAAGCAGAGAAAGTAATAATTAAAGCACATTCTGCTGCTTTATGGCACAAGCCTGCTGCTTCTGTCAGCGCTGACCGGCGTGACTGTGGAAAATAGCAGGATGTGCCAGGCAAAAACCCAACTTATGCTCTTTTTTTGTAAGTTTGAATCAGCAGAAATACTTTACATCAAGAGACAGACCAAATAAGGACACACTCTGCAAATATCTGATTGGTGCAGGAATGAAACTTACACTTTCTTGCACTGAGATCACCAACATTCTGCAGCTGATAGCTACAGAAACCATGAGACCTGTGGGCAGGCGATATGGACTATCACATATTCCATTCAATATTATCACAATATTTTACAATTTTAAAGTGATAACAATAAAAATGATGATAAACATCAGAAATAATGCATTTAAAATAAGCTTATTCAAAAAATAAGCGTCACTAAACCACATAAAATAACTGGATTTAACAACTTTAATTATATTTATTGATGCTCTTGTGGAACAAAAAGTTGAGAAAATAGCAAAAAATTTGCACTTGCGATTATGCTGATTTATTCAGACGTGCATTTACTTAATTATCTTTTCTGTTGTTTTAATTGTTTGCTTTTGTGAAGCATTTTGTGATCCATACGTCTGTGAAATGTGCTCCAGAAATAGAATTTGAGTCTTTTACTCAACTGGAATTTATCAAGACAATTATAAATTAAAACCATCATAAAAATAAATTTTCCACAATGATTGATGAATAATAATTTCCCACCGCTAATGTGACCTTCAGATTAGCCAAAGAACACTTCCTAGAGAGCTTTTTTCCAGAGGGTTTACAGCTGCATGCAAACCTTACATGACCAACTGCAAAGTGTCAGATGAAGTGATATAAAGCCACTTGAGTCCTGATCACATTTTCTGGAGTAAAAAAGTAAAAGTGGAAATTGTGAACCAGGGTTTCCCATCCAGCATCAGTGTCTGACCTCACAAATGCTATTTTATTTGCAAAGAGAGGATCATCGGCAACTTAAAATCTTTACATTAAAAACAAGATGGCATCAAAATTCATATGTATACACTGCAAAAACACAAAATCTAACCAAGTATGTTTTGGCCTGCTTTTTAATGCACATATCTTAGTACACTTAAAATAAAAAATTACCTTAGAAGTAAGTACGTTTCAGCAAGATATAGGAGCTCATAAGTTAAGAATTTCTACATATTGATAAAAATAGTTCCACTTACAGCAAGACATTTTTTCATGTTACAATTAGTAGTAGTTTTTCATCAATATTGAGGAATTTTTACTTAAAAGATCTCCTGTGTCTTGCTGAAAAGTTACTTTTAAGTTAGTTTAGTCTTATTTCAAGTATGCTGAGATATTTGCTCTAAAAGCCAGATCAAATACTTGGTTATATTTTGTGTGAAAGGCAACTGACAGTTTTTTTTTCCAATACAGTGAATTTATACGGTTTGTTCATGATATAATTGTTGTCTCTGCCGGCTTTGTTTTATTTCCATCTTTACCTCATTGCATGTTAACTGATAAAAAAGAGGAGGGAATGCAGGTTTTCACCTGAAGACCTTGACATGGCAAGTGTAAGTGAAACAACAACGGACTTCCAGGTTAGAAGTTACACTCTGAAGTGTATCCCTCTGTGGGTCCTTGAAAGCAGCTGGCTTTCTGATGTTTCAGCAACCAATAAAAGTGCTTTCCTCTCTACAAAATATGCCTCTCACTTCATGAGTGTGTGATAAATCACCACCTTAATCTGTATCTAGAGCTGTCAGACTCCCTTCTGACAAAGACTTCCTGCACTACTAAACCTACTGCTAGCTTCCCCCTCTGTCCACACACACACACACCCACACACACACACACACACGCACACACACACCCCCACACACACACACACACACACACACACCCCCACATGCATTCACATGCATGTACCTTAATTCCCATTTAGACTCCCATATGGTCAGAACCATTTCTGTTCACCCCCACTACACACACTTAATCAAGTATGTACCTTTGTGTCAACCACAAGCTCCACGTCTAACGCATACATCACATGAAAAATACTTGCACATGCACATACTGATACACACAGGGGCACACACATTTCAAGCCATAAAGAAACAAGCATTTAGATGAAAGCAGTGTAAAGTAGTGATTTTTACTCCATGCCTCAGTGGGAGGGAGGGAACATGCAAGCCGCTCACACACATATGCACACAGGCACAATGAAGTTGATGAGTTGTGTGGCAGATATACGGGTTGGAATGTGACCATAAAAAATAGGGTATGAGCTTTTCCACACAGGGAGAGCAGCTTTGGGGAGGGGGAGGCTGGGAGAGGCTTAATAAGGTGAGTAGCAATGAGACGGAGCGGTGGTGTTGAAGAGCTGTTATGATGTTTGCTGTTATGATCTGCTGGAACCAAACAAGTCTTTGAAACCAAAGCTTTAACCAAAGAGAATATAAAAACCTTTGTTTCTCCCAACAAGACACTTCTGGGGGAAATATGGATGATGTAGCACAGTCACTTCTTTAAAGAGCAAAAACTGTATAAAGTAACATTTTCTCTTTCGCTCTCTTTTACTTATAAGTAAAATTATTATTTCTATTTACACACCTTGAAATAATCTTCATTTTAATTGCTATGGGGATGATATTATGCTATATATGTGTGAGCAGGGTAAGTTAGCTGCAGCCTTTCCCTTTTGGATAAATTATGGGTTTGTAAAGTAATATTTTGTTTTGTTTTGTTTTTCTTTTCTTTTCGTAATATTAATTTATCAAAATAAAGTGAATTTGAATCTCAAATCTCAAATCCAATCAGCCTTTAAGTCTTTTAGCCTCTTTTAAAGAAATCAAGCTTGAATTCTGCACCTTATACATCATAAATACAATAAAGAAACAGAAAATTAAAATGACAATGTGTGCATGTGTGTGAATACATATTTATAGGAATCTCCAAAAAAATAAGAGGCCCTTGCAAAATGATCAATTTCTCTAATTTTACTCTCTATAGGTATATGTGTGAGTAAAATGAACATTGCTCTTTTATTCTACGAACTACTGACAACATGTCTCTGAAAGAAAACAAGTTCATATTCATTTAGAAACAACAATACTAACGTTTTAAAGAGTTCAGAAATCAGTATTTGGTAGAATAACCAGGAGGTTTTCAATGGGCTTCAGTGCAGTGGACTCTTGGTTTTTTCCAGAGCTGAATATATATATATATATATATATATATATATATATATGTTTTTTTGTGTGTTAAATTGAGATAATGCTTGTTTTTTGTGACTTTTATTCTATTTTAGCATTAGCTGTGGCTGTATAAAGCAAAGGAAATCAGTCTTCTGTTTAAAAAAATAATAATTTTCTTTTAAATGTCCGTAATAGCAAATAAAAAAGTTTATCACGTCCGCAGCTTTCAAAATCAGATGTTTCCATACACACACAAAAAAAAGGCTCACAAACATTTTTTCTCTCATTGTCTGAATTTAAATCAGACCAAACTTCTCTTATTTTAGGTTTGGTGGAATTATCGAAATTATTCTATTTGCTGTGGCAACTGTAGTAATAAAATTTTTTTTTACAGATTTTCTGTGTAACTTTCTTTTGAACAGTTTCAGAC
This sequence comes from Poeciliopsis paucimaculata, assembly GCA_903067055.1. Taxonomy (NCBI): domain Eukaryota; kingdom Metazoa; phylum Chordata; class Actinopteri; order Cyprinodontiformes; family Poeciliidae; genus Poeciliopsis; species Poeciliopsis paucimaculata. Next base: position 29,475 of record CAEGAD010093612.1, on the reverse strand, counting down.
ATTTTGGTTAGTTTCAGTGATAATTGTCTTTTAAGTTGTATGATTTGGGTCAAACCTTTTGGATTGCTGCATCATACAACCAAATATAACAGTAACAATTTACAAATACACATTTATTGCACAGCTGAACACTGTGAAATAATAAAATAACAGAAATGTGTCAGGACTGTGTGGGTCACTTTTTCCAGATCAAAATCCGGTTATGTTCTGGTGAGAAGCTGGCAGGGCCTCAGCCGTTTGTGTTCGCTTGTGTGAACGTTTCAGTGTGTGTTTTGTCGCCATCCATATGGGACATAAAAGTTGGGTGGCCCTCTATTGGCCCTGTGTCTCCTCCACTCAAGATCAGGGACCTTAGTCACCTGATTCTCATAAAAGAGGAGTTTACTAGCTCCCCTCAAGACAACTACAAATGAACTGCAGCACTTCTGAGCCAGCCATACATCACGCAGACTTTACCCAAGCGACCTCTGCCACGAAGTTCTGTTTGACTGTGCCCAAATTCTGATGAACTACCGACACACTGTCCTGAGGTAGCAGTAATTCAATTCGGTTTATTTATAGAGGAGCAATTCACAACACATGTCCTCTCAAGGCACTTTATGATAAAAAATAAAATGCAAACAAACAAAACAAAAAGTCATGATCAAAAGGAGATGGTGGATATCCTTGGGTATCCTTCTGGGGCTTTTCTGTTTGGAGTCAAAGGGCGCCGACTTGGATACTTTAAATTCCTCCCGCAGTCCAAAAGTCAGGTACATTAGGTCAATTGGCCGCTCTAAATAGTTCTTAGGTGTGAAACTGCGTGGTTGTGTGACCTGTAACTCTTTCTTTTGCCCTGTGATTGGTGGTTATAGGTCCAGGGTATACCCTGACAAACTACCAGCATGTGTCAGAGCCAGCGAAAACTACATTTCAAAAGAAACTCCAACTTTGGTTGAAAGCAAATCATTTATGGTTATGGTAGTTTTGTATTTTTTTATTAAAGATCAGTTTTATTTGGTTGTTACTTTTTGTTTGTCTAATTCAGTTAGTTTTAGTTAGTTTTTGGAATGTGTTTGTTAGTTTTTATTAGTTATTATTAGCTTAATATTAGGCTACTACAGTTTAGTTTAGTTTTTTTTAGTCAGTAGTTTTAGTTTTTCATTTTTCATACAAAAAATGTCAAAGTATTGTACTGTGATTATGCATACATTGATTGGATAATGAACAATCAACTTCTGCTGTTTTGTTGACTAGGTGCCGCCAGGGGGATTATGGGATACCGTAATTTGCCGACATCTGGCATAAGCTGCCGAAAGGCTAATAAACAGATTCAGAAACAGGAAAATAAAGGTCAGTGTATCTATAATTTTAGTATGTTTTAGTTTTACAAACGCAAGATATGGTTTCAGTTAGTCATAGTTTTTCTCAATTCCCGTTTCTGTTATTTCATTAGTTTTAGCCATAATAACCTTAATGTATCCTGTTTTTTATATTGTTTCTGTCTGTTGATTAGTTATGTCTTGTGTGAAAAATTTTCTGTGTGTGTTTGTTTTTTTGTTCTTTTAATAGAACAATGGATACTGTGTTCTATCCTGTGAATTGTATGGCGAGGTGTTTTGTTTTTTGTGCTCATTCATCTTTGGATAAAGAAAGAAATGCAGCTATTGTGCTAATTCCTGCTTATTTACACCACCATTACTTGTGATACTGTTGATTAAGGTCCTTATCAAATAAATAAATAAGTAAAACTTACTGATTGTTACCAGAGACATTAAAATTATTACATACATGTAGAAGACATGTAAGTCTTTAACCCAAAAAAAGATGCATCTACACAGAACTGCACAGTCATTGTTAGTTCTGTGTAATTGATGCAAGCAAATCCTGGTTAGCTTGGGGTGATGCATGCAAGTGCTCTCTCCACATCAAAATCAAATCTATTATGAAACAGTTCCAGATTATTTTTTGAGCTTCAAAGCGATATTTGGAATCATATTTCTTATCGAAGTAAAGCAGAGTTGCTTGGTCATTGTTTAGCAAAGTGGAAAGTGCCTGAGTTTCTGTGTTGCATACTTCCTTTCCTCCTAAGTGCAGCTTGAGCTCCCCTGTTTTAGCAATGCGTGATGGGATGTGTAGTCTGATTATTTTGAGCACATGTGAAAGATGACCCGCAACAAAAAACAAAATTTAACACTAGCCATCTCATCATTTTAATTTCTTTAGTCTTCCAGGAAGGTTTTTATTGAAAAATTATATCACTGTTTTTGCACTTCTTCTTCTTCCTCTTTGAAGGTGTCACACACACAGAGTTGGTGCGTGTGACACAGCTTTAACCTATTAGCAGGCTTTTTTGGTCTATTTTTTCTCCCTTTCTCTGAGCTGAGCTCTCAAACTGACACACACTTGCTGTTTTTCTGACAATAACTGTAGCAGCATCTTTTTAAGGTACAGATACTTTGCAGAGCATCTCATACTCGTTAGTCCCCGTTTATTCTTATGTATCAGAGAAACTTTATGAAAAAGAAAAAAAACTTTACTTTTTTGACAGGAACTCTAAATTTAGAGAACATTTTGACTCAAACTAAATTGATTTCATTCATTTTACAAAAGTAATTTTATTAACATAAAAGAATAAATAAACTAAAACCTAAAATTCAACATGACACTAATGACTGAGGTGAAACAAAAAAAACAGGTATAATTAATAATGTGAAAAACTACCTAAATTAAAAAAAAAAATCTTTACTTTGTATCAAAATGCCTTTTTATTTGTTTTACAAAGAAAACTCTTAATCCTGCATCTAAACATGCATCACATTTTCTGTGTTGTACACCAAAAATAGCCAAAATAACTCAAATTGTTTTTGAATCCTCTTAAAAATCACCCTTGGTGTTATCTATAAGTGTTTCTGCAATTAAAACAGTAGCATGGATGTGGAAGTTTAGTCCTTTAACTGTTTAACTGTTTTCTATCTAATTCAGTACTGGTCTCTTTCACTGCTATCACTATCTGCCAATTCTACACTTTTATCATATTTAGATTAATTAAAAAAACCTGAATTATTTGATCAAATGCATAATCGGTCAAAGACGACATTATTTTGTGTTTTCAAATGTCTGATTCAGAGACTCCTCAGTCTTTTTGCACTATGAGTTTTGTCACATCCAGCTTTAAGAAAGGCTGTAGCTGCAACTGTGGTGAGATTACGACTGCGATTCGGAGTTGACCCAATTAGAGTCACACATTCATGGGGGAAATGGTGGTTTAATAGTGTGTTGGTTCCTTCAGAATGGGAACTGTTTCTTCCTTTCATAAGGTCCCATGGGAGATGTTACCTAAAGCTGTTCTTCCTCCTCCTCCCGGACAAGTGTGTAGTGGAGGCATCAGGGGTTGCTGCATGGCAGGAAATCCCTGAAAGAAGTATAAATCCCCTAAAAAGTCAGCAGTAAGATCCATGCAACAGAAACCAGACACAGAAATATAGAACATGAAGATCATGGTAGGGTAAAAAGAAAACAGAAAACTTATGTGGCTTCTCATAGTTTGGTTTTCTCTACTGAATCAGGCTCCGTTGGTGACAGTATTTATAGTGATATTCATTTTAACACTGAAGGTATTCAGACAAGGACACAGAATGGATAAACTCTGCCAAGTGACAGCAAGAATTTATGATTGGATTTGCTTTCCAAATCAAAAAAAATCACAGTAAAGTAATATACTTTTATTTAATTTCTTGTAATGTATTTATCATTATTCACCCCACCGTTTCCTAACTCAGACACTTTCTTGCTGTATTTAGCAACATTTCACACAAGAAAAAAACAAAAACAAAACATGGTACTGGCCAAAATCCGAATCAGAGCATCCCTAAGAAGCATGTACAAATTGCAACAGTGAATTATCCTTTCACCAAAGCACAACCAGTTTATAATTAACATTATGACATTATTTTTAACCCTTCCTGAATATAAAAACCTGAAAAACAGACATTTTTGCATGTTTATAAGCATTTTTTAAAAAGCATTTCAAGTTTATAAAGTTGAATATATAGTTGTTCATTCAAATTCAGAAATATGTTTTGATCCCAAAGGGAAATTAAATGTAATTTATATTAGTTCAAATTCTTCAGTTATTGCAGGTAAAGATGGTTGCTAGCAGGAAAAGATCTCCTGTAGCTGTTTGTATCGCAGCAGATTTGAAGAAGCCTCTGACTAAAGACACTATGTGATTACTTACCAAGACAGGTGTCCATACATGTTGAAGCCATTTGATTTGGTGTCATATTATGCAAAAATAAAAATAAGAAAAACTATCAGAAAGGAGGAATATATGAAGAACTGGTTGCACCTTTTGCTTCTGATTTAATTTTGCTTATTTTGTTCTATGGAAGAAAACTAGAATGTCTTAAAAATACACTGGGAGAACATGCAAAACGTCACATAAAAGGTCCCTGCTGAGCGCATAAATGACCTATAAGGTTGGTGTATTTATGTTTATAAAAGCCCAACCCTCTAGTTGGAATACCATCTAAATTCCTTTAACAGGAGTAAAAATGAACAGGCCATGCCCATGAACTTGCCCCATGTTACATCTTTAGCTCTGGTGGTAAAAGTGGAGGAAATTGCTGGCAGTAATACACACTTTCAACTTCACGATTGTCACAGAAGCAGCAAGGACACAAAGTATGAACGGCCTTGGTGAACTAGTTCGATTGTTTGATCCTGTTTCAAAGGTTTCTAGGATACAGCTACATTATTTTGCTTCAGTTGGCTGAAATTTCAGATGTAACCGTTCTGGGAAGCTGTTCAGCCCTGCTGTGAGATTTCTGTCTCTCTGACAGTCTGTTAGCCTAATCTGATAGACTTGGATCTTCTCCCAGGGGATGAGAAGTCTTTTTCAGCAAGTGCTTGTGTGTCTTTTTGTGTCTGCAGGCTAAACGTTAATAACAAACACTAATGAAGAGAAATGAGCCTCTCATCTTTAAGCACTCTTTATGAGCTACACAAAGACACACACTTTGCATGTAGGTTGTCAAAGTGAATGGTTTCTTAGTGACATTATAGGTCTCTCTCTGTCAGACTTTGGAGACTTGGACACTAATCACTGCATTGATGCTACCACACAACACAAAAGGCTCTAGTCTGCATCAATGTGTGTGTGCGCTGGTGGTCTGGCGATTCTTTCATGGCCTAATGAGGTAAGCAACAACAGGCCTGAGGCCATGCTGGAGTCAGAACACGCGCACACACACACACACACACACGCATGCGTGCGCTACAGAGGCTTGTGGGCTAAAGATAGTGGCCATTTCAGTTGTCAAACTTTAGTGAATCATAGGGTCAAACAGAGTTAACCTCAATGACTTGAGCTGGCAAATCACTAGCATGTAATGCTTTATTTATTTATTTACTACTCAATATCATCTGTTTTTTGACAAAGTATTTCAACATAATCAGTACAAAAATTTAAAAAAATCAAATAATCATAAAATGCTTTATACACTTTTCCTCTAATAGTTTCCAGTTAGAACATTTTAATCACAGAGGGAAAAATAAGAATACAATAAAGTCAGTGCTCTAAAACTTTATTGTGAAAAACAGACTGATTGTTCTTTTCTGGTTATTTGATGTAAGCAAAGCAAAGCAGGAATACCCTCAGGAGTTAATTGGTCATGTGGTGAGGCCAATATTTGCAACCATTGTTGCCACAAAGTTCTTTTTTAAATTATTGACTCCACTTTGAAGGCAAACGCAGGCCTAAACTTATTACAAATAAATACCTGCAGCATGGGAGGTAAAGCTTTTACCTCAAGCCACTTGGACCTGAAAGGTAAGCATGCGCCCAGTCCATCCCATGTTTCGTGTCAAGTGAAACAGCAATGTTCCAGTTAGACATTCAGCTTTCATTACAGACTCACGGAGGGCGATAATGTGCTGGTTTATACACGCCGAACGGAAGATGGAGAAAAGAACTGGAAAGAATGACTAAAGAGATTCTTTGCCAGACCAATGCGGGTTTTATGTCCAACACACTAGCATGAAGAGAAAATTTCCTAACAGGGAGAAAACAGACTTACAAACTCTTCTCAAAGCAAGTGCCGCTGTTAATTTTCCTTTATTGTTTTCTCTATCGGCTGCGTTTGGTGCCACCTTTTGAATATAAGTATTATTGATGTCCGCTGGCATCAAATCTGGGCTGGATGTGGATATCAGCAAAGAGGAGTGGTAGACAGGAACAAATGAGATTTAGGTCATACAGGCTGCAGGTTGAGACTTACCAAATATCTTCATACTCTTTAAATAAGACAAACTGACTTACAAGTAACTTTACAGCAAAAAATAGGAACTAGTCTTAAATTAATATCTCCTTAATGTTCATTAAAAAAGTACTGGCAGATTATTTCTCTTATAACATGGGTAAAATGTCTTGTTATAAATTAAATAATCTGTTAGTACTTATTTTAAAGCCATTTTTAGAGTAAACTTTGATTTTTTTCACTACTGAAGTGAAAGATAGCACTAATGCTTGATTTTCTACAAAATAAAAATGGAAAATCGATAAAAATGCCTCCAAAGTATTGAGCACATTATTTACTTTGGCATAAAACAAAACAGAATTGCCACTTGTACTGTTTTAAAGTGTGGAACACAGCAGCTTGTCTTTGCTTTGAAAAATGTTGCTTTGCTAGTGTTGTAGGTTAAGGAAAGTATGTGCCATTTCTAAAACCAGATACTTTTAATGATCTGTGACTACCTCCTGTTTGCTTAAAGGTTTGTTTTTAGGAATTTAATGTGAAATTTGCACTATTGGACAAGCGTGGAAATGAACCAGATCTGAATGCAGGCTAGCGATTGGGTAAAATTAGATCCAATCTTTCCAAATTTTACAAGTTCAAGCCTATAAGAAGCAACCATTTCTCAATGTTCAAGGATTCATAGGGTCGCTTCAGAAAACAAAGCGCAGAACCAGAATGGAGCTAGTGACTGGTGGATCTGTTGGAACGTGAAAGGAACAGGTGAGAGTGGCGATCTTCTTGAGCCTTCCACCCAGATGATTGGACCAGAGAGGGAACAACAAGTCTGACTTCGATCAGCTGGAAACCGAAGCCTGTCTACCACTCAACATGAGTTAACGATCTGGTGTCTGTCTGAGGGAGCCTATTCCTCCTTAAGCACCTCCTGATTAACCCAAGCCACCTGCAGCTGCAGAGCTCCACCTGCCAGTCGCACCCTGGAGACAAAAGAGAAACACAACCAGCCTGACAACCTGCACAAATAGGAGTGGATACGACACAGCGCTGATGTCATCCTGACGTCAGGCGAAAAAGAATATTGCTTCTGCTTTATAGTTTACAAGCAGGGGATAAATAAAAATGCTGCATCTGGCATCAATATAGACAATTTGATAATTTTAAAATAAGTACAAAACAAGCAAACAAACAGCCCTGCAACAAAAACACCGTGGCAAATAATATACTGGGGTGTCAGAGGATGCAAAAACTGAACAGACCTAAAGTCGAATAGATTAAAATGGAACTATGTCAATAAAAACATTATATAAAGGGATGTTTATACATGAAAATAAAATTTATGACTTGGATTGAGTTGTGTGTGTGGATATATATAAATGTGTTTTTCTGTTACCTGGAGAATTGTTTGGTTTTTCATAAGTGGATCGTTGGACCAATGGACTAACAGAACAGTCAAGTCAAGTTTCTTTGCACAGAACATTTCAGCAACAAGGTAAAGTGTCTTTATATCATGAAAACATCACAGAGTTACCAATTATTAGACAAGCAGGAAACATTACATTTTGTGAAATGCCATCATCAAAATAGTCAAGCAAATAAACATCAATGTTCGACTCACTCCTAATCAAAGGCAACTCCAAACAAGTGGGATTTTAGTCAAGACTTAAAGAAACTCAGTGTTTCAGCTGTTGTGCATTTTTCTGGACATTTGTTCCAGATTTGTGCTGAATGCTGTCTGGAAAAATATTAATACGTGGAAGAACATTTCAATAAAATAAACTGTGGTTACTGAAACACCAAAGTCTGATACCGTCTTCTATTTATCTATGTAAACAACTGCAATGCACAAATGGGAACATTTATAAAACAGATTAGAGTTGTTTCAGCATACTCCACTTCTGTCCATTTTCTATTTTTAAATGTAAAAGTGCAGGAAGTTGTTCGCTGCAAGAACGTAAAATGCTTACATCTTAACAGACCCCCACTTCAAAACTGTCTGTGTAAATAATCCACTTCATATCAAACATCCTCTTTCCAAAGCCGACTGGTCAAAACCACACACACACACACAAACCGACGCACCCACATGTCGCTGCGGGGTCATTAAAGGTCATTAGTCATGCTGGCGGTGTCCTGTGCCACAGGGTCAGACTGCTAATTGTATTGGCCTTAAGATGAGACAGTACAAGACACAGACTCACAGAGAACATACAGTAGCTCCATACAGCAGGACACAAAGGATAATATGATTGTACTAATGACTGGACCGCAAACATGAAAGACCTGTCAAAAGTTGGGACCACCAAGAGACAGAGAGAGACACTTACAGGCAAAGAAAGAAAGAGATAAAGAAAGGAGGACATTCATGTATATGTAAATCAAAGTCATTCTGAAGCACTGACATGTTCACTGACACAGATATTTACTTTTGTGTGATGAACTGAGGATTTTGAGAAACAAACTGACATCTGCAGGTAATCCCTGATGTTTTGCTGCTTTTACAAACTGTTTTGAAAAATGCACTTGTATTTCTCAAAAAAATGCATCAAAGCAACAGAGAAAAACAGTGATTCTAAATCTTCACAATACGCTACATTACCAAAAATATTTGTTCATCTGCCCTTACACACATTGAGTAACGTCCAGAGTTTGGGAGGACGCTGGCGCACTCTTTTTTTTTTTTTTAACAGTTCCTCCACAGTTACATTTTTAAGGTCACACTCTGATGTTAGATGAGAAGTTAGACTCACATTTCCTTCTCTAACTCAACACTAAGGTGCCAGTCATTAAGGCTGTGTTCACAAACAAATTCAACTTAAATCAAACATTTTACCCCATTGTGACAAAGTGGTTCAATGTGTTTAGCATTTGCCCTTATTCTTATTTCTGATTCATTTACTCGTTCTGTAGTTGGCCATAATGCTTAAATTTAAACATTACTTTGCTACTTTGATTCACTAACTATCCCGACTCTGTTTGTGGTACCATTGTGTTGCAGTTTCCATCTTTGTAAATGTTTTGGTTAAACGCAGCTAACTCTTCTGGACCACTGGATGAATTTGATTCTTTTGTTTCAAGGAATATTTATGGTAAATTACTTGTTTTGGTTTTTTTTCTCACCATTGTTTGTCCTTTGTAGATTCTGCAGCAGGGCAGGCGCTGAGTGGAGCCGGCCCAGTATTTCCTGTTTAAATGGCCAGATGATGTCATCGATTACATCAATGGGTTTAACCAATTTTCTTTTGTGTATTGTTTTTTTTTTTTTTTAAGTAACTTTTTGAGTTGTCCTGCATTACATAGTTTATTTTCCAGACCATTTTATTATGTAGATGAGTTTGTAAATTAGATTAATGATTTTATTTTGTTTCTGTTTGGATTTTGTTGTTTGGTTTGACCTGTTTCATTGTGGTTCTGTCCAATCAAGTGCAGGTGTGTTGCCAGTTGACTATAGGAACAGTGAGTTCTCAGATGCTCAGGATGGATGACGGAACCAAAGAAAAATGTAGTAAACTTCATCAGAAGAATCTGGAACCAGTGGCTGATTTATTTTTGTTTACCTTTCTGACCCAGCTTCAAATTTTTCACAGCAGTCTGAAAAGCCCAATTAAGATAAATTCACCCAAAATCAGCCATTTCCAAATGTGGTCAAAAGTTGGATATGAATCTGATTGTTTTCAAAATCATTCAGAATACTCATGTTCCATTTAATCTGATTTTTATGACATTCTCATAATGTGCATCATAATTCTGCACCTCTCTTTCTCTGACGACACACGCAAACAGATTTTTTCTAAAGACGTTGCAGTCAATGCTGCAAAAAACTTCAGTTTCTATTAGTTGGGTTTTCTTTTTATTAGCTTTGTTAATTTTGTTATAATTTTGTAACAATCATAGTGCTGAAAAACTTTAAAATGGATCCAAAGATGGTGGCATCCATTAATGATTCCATAAATAACGCTGCTGTGTGACGTCTACGTTCTTCTTCTATCCATTCGTGTCACTTTGGGGTTGTAAACTTTTCTCCCAGAAGCCTGATTGTGGTCCTTTAATTTAGTAGTATGAGAAACCAAGCAAAAAAAATCTAATTTCAGTAAAAAAAAAATTGGAAATGAGCACCTGGGCCTCTGTGTATCCTCCATAATTTTGTGCACTGCTGCAAGAGGAGGACTTCACCAAATGATTTGCCCTCACGTTTGAAGAATTAAATAGTCCGAAATGTCTTGGTATGCTAAAACTATTAAGACTTTCTTTCCCTGATGCTAAGGAAATCAAGCTCATCTCTTAAAGGTCTTTGGGTAAGCTTTATGTTATTCTGCTTGATTCACTTCAAAACTAATTTGGATTTGGAACCATCCTCTTGTCTTTTCATTGTATGTGTTTGAACATCAATGCCACTGAACATGAAATTATGGCTTTGAAATCTTTCACCGAAGTGCACAGAGCCTGTAAATTTTAAATCTGAGAATGTTTTAAAATTGAATTTCAAATATGCTTTTCTGCATGTGTGCAAATCATTGTGCTGCTCAAGGACAGAGAAGAAGGAAAGAGCTGTGTTATGTTGCTGCGGTGGACTGTAGTCATAAATCACTGTCAGGCTGTTTATTGAAAAGATTGCTTCTGGAACAAGAATTATAAACAGTGTGTTAACCACAAGGAAATAAATTTGTCTTATCCAGCTCTTCTCCACTGGCTGGCAAAATAAGTGGTTCAGTTTTACAAACATGTTTAAACAAACATTAGACAGGACAAGTTTTACCCTGGGTAAGCCCAGAAAAACCATGGAGCACCGCTGACAATATTTGTAGCTATCATCCATAAACACATTATATTTGCTCTTTTTTATTTTACTTTTCTCCCCTTTAGAGATTAGCCAATTTAGGCTTGACTTTCAGTGGAAATTTGCTCTGTAAAAGCTGCCAGAAGCAGGTGCATCCAGACTCACCTGCTTCTGTCTCTGTACAATCTGAACCAATTTCCTTTTACAGTTAGTGTTGTAAACATTTCTTAAAACAAAACTTAACATTTCCCTAAACTTGTTTGCGTCCTTTTTTAGTGACCAAACAAAATGTAAAAACTCTTTTTCAGTTTATAGGATCTGACACATCAGAATATCATCAAGCATCATCTGGTTCTTGATGCTCCATGACTTTAAACCAGGAAAAGCACTGATTTAATCTTTAAAGCTGGATTTGTTTATGAAATGTTTTGAAAAAAAAAGTGCAGCTTGGAAGTGGATTTACAACCAGTGTTTACAGCTGATTTACAGTCAATAGTAGTTCAAGTAAATATGTCCAGTGCTTTTTGAAATGCTATTGACTGAGAGTTGCAAAGCAGATAATCTACAAGTTTAATTAATTTATTTATTTTTTGGCACTGATTGGCTCCAAGAGTAAGAACTGAGGTAAAAATGACTTTAGATGTGGTAGTTCCACTGTGCTTATTAATGCATATTAAAGTACATTTGGTGTTTTAAAAATTAAAATAGACAATTAGAAGCAAATTTAGAGGAGGTCTCAAGTGTTAACATCCAGAGTAGTTGGTTTAACCAGTTTTGTTCTTAATGCCAAGTCAAGTCATCTTGTATGGCACATTCATTCCAATAACAATCACAATCAATTCCACTAAAGATAAATGCATGGATGAGTTTCTCTAGATCTTGTTGGGACATTAATACTTTAAGCCTGGAAATATTCTTCAGGTAACAAAAGACCAACTTTGTAATTGCCTTTATGTGTCTCTGAAGGTTCATGACTGATCACTACATCTAGTTGTAATAGCTGAGGCTGTGTGCTTACTCTTGATTGATCCTTTTTGGATCAAAAATAATAACTTCAGTTTTGTTTCTGTTCAGCTGGAGAACGTTATGGCACCTCTATGTATTGATTCGTTATCTACTCAGTGTTTAATGGGCTGATAGTCACCTGGTGACATCTTAATGTAGAGCTGTGCATCATCTGCATAGTTATGGTAGCTAATCATATTCCTTGCTATAATCCGAGCGAGCAGGAGCCTGTAGATATTAAACAGGAAGGGTCCCAGGATGAGTCCTGGGGTACCCCACATGTGACGTCTGTCACTCTCATGATACAAAGAGGTTCCTGTCTCCTGACTCGAACCAGTCAACCAGAGTGCAACCCAGCTCTCCAGTCACTTCAATAATATATCATGGCCAGCAGTGTCAAATGCTGCGCTGAGGTCCAACAGAACCAACACTGTGGTTCTTCCACAGTCTGTATTTATGCGGATGTCTCTGAACGCGTTGAAGGGGGAAGTCTCAGTGCTGTGGCAAGCAGGGAACCGGAGTGAAAAATGTCAAAGCGGTTGGTCATTGTTAAGAAACTAGCTGTTGAAACACAACTTTATGCATTTTCAACATAAATCATAAATCTGTCCAACACTGGTGAGTTTAACATTACCAGTTAATGACATGAAAAACCATATTAATGGCCACAAATGTGGTAAATGTACAAGTCCAAAAGATAAACAGATGATATTTTTACTTCAGTTCCACTTCCTTTTCTCACAGTTATTATTATTTTTCCAAACAGTCTGTTCTAGTGAATGGATGAGAGATTAATTGATTAAAACTAGCTCCAAGGAAGCAGGCCCATTGCTAGGATCTCCTACAATCATTCTCCTACCTATCCACACATACATAAGCACAGGCTCCTCTGTCTGAGGCATCGCTTTAAAAAAGGTCTTCCTGTGGTTTGGGAGGAATGTAAACAGAAGGAGAGGAGAGGTACTGAGAAAGAGGAAGACAGAGAGTAACATGGTGCTGAAAATGTACCGCAGTTGGTTTAAAAACTTACTTAATAATATATTGCTGTTGTTTTACTTAGTAGGTTCCAAGTGTTTTTCTTTTTGTTGTTGTTTCTTTACTCTGGCAGTCTTTTTGTGAACATTCACACCATGGATTCTCGATGTTTCTTTAAAAGATAATCTTGTATCTTTTTCTTTCCCCTTCTGAATTAAGACCTTTTTTGTTTGTACATCACATTAAAACACCTGAAGGTTTTAACTCTTGACATGAACGAATAAGAAAATGACCAAAGTGTGTGAATATTTTTGCAAGACACAAACGTAAAAGTACGTGTTTTTTTTTATTTTTTATAGTTGCCATCAGCTGTAAGTCTTATCTTGCATGTGGAAGATTAGTTCCTAAACCAATTTACAGACGGCACCTGCTGAAAAGGCTTTATCTCATCTTGCTGAGTGGATTAGATTTGGAGACAGCGGTCTTTTGTAAACATGCAGCATTTCAGTAATTTTATTATAAATGTTAACATATAACTCGTGGTGTCTTCTCTTTTAATGATCATGACTAACCCAGTGATCATTTCACTGGTTTCCTGTAATTTCACCTTTGCTGTGTCTTTGGCCACTCCTGCATCTTGGCTCTCTTAGCTTGAGGCACATTGTTTTCTCCTACTGAACAGATAAGTAACAACTTAATCCTCATTACTTAGACACACACATTTTCATTTAATATACATATCAGTATATCACATAAATTACTTTATTTATTTTTTAAATTTATGTATTAAATTTCTTAATCTGAAACCTGTGTCCAAATTTTGTACCTCAAACAAGCAAAGGTGGTATTAATCCTTGAATCCTTGAATTATCGTCTGCCATAGTTGCTGTTTTTCTTCCCGCTTGCGTGTATTGGGACGCAGAATAGTGACGTTTGTTGAGTATCAATGACGTTCAGATCGGATGAATGCGACTTGGACGTTCAAATTTAACAGATGAGATATTTATCGGCCATCGACCGGGGTCCCGTTCAAAAAGATTTTGACTTGTGCTGTTCAGACTGTCGTGAAAAGATCAGATTCAGGTCGCATTAATCCAAAAATATTTTTTTTAAAAGTCGAAATTGGGCTGCAGTGTGAACGCAGCCAAAGTCCTGTACATCTGTGTGACTTATCTTACTCGTCTCCATGGAAACAGCAGAAACAAACACTCTCCGGACTGTGAACTCGAGTGAAACAAGTTAAAGATGTCGCTGTGTTGATGTGAGCTCACCTGAGTGCTTTATGGTTCATCTTTACCTCATTACAGGCCATTTCAAGAAGGATATGTGTTAAATGATGTGTTTCTTATGGCCCATGTGGCAACATTTATAGTCTCCACCTCTGAACAAGACACTTTTATATGAGCTTGTGTGTAACTGTGTGTTTGTATGTTCTTAAGAGATGTTGAGAGCAGACTAACTGATGGAAACTGCAAGCTCAGTTTGGACTACATCTTAATAGAGACCTAATTACCTCCACGCCATTCTGATGCGATCCATTAATCATGCTGCAGGGACCTTTCTCAGTGATGAATGTTTTCATGCTTTGCTAGTTTCTCTCTTTCTGTCTGATTTTTACTTTTGGGAAACACCAATAATTTTCCCTCTGAGCAGAAATAATAAATTGCAAACATGGGATCCTCTCAAGATTATGATTAAACGTCCCATTACGACGTCAGTGAGCGTGGCACCTAATGTAGCAACCGCACAGCTGGTTGACAGTGTGCGCCGATTAATTATGTTACAGTTTAAAGTGTGCAATATTTCACAAACCTTCGCAGAATTTTTACATCTTTTAATTTATTTGGTTTTTGAGTCAAGCTGAATCAACAATCTTCCATTTGAGTCAAGCAGGTGAAGCTCCAAATCACAAAGTAATAAACTGAACTGATTCTTAGATTTAATGTCTTTCTCTTGATCTTCAGTGTTTCTGTTGCTCACAATCTGAACTAGTTATATTCTCCCATCTTCAGAAATTACTGCTTTAGGATGTGTACGCATTATGGGATTACAATCTCATTTTCTCTTTAATAATAACTGTATGTGGATACGATGCAAAAAATCCAACTCTTAACAAGTATTTCAGTCTAGTTTTAGAACAAATATCTTAATACACTTGAAGTAAGACAAACTGACTTACAAGTAATTTTAAGCAAGATATAGGAGCTTGTTTGAAGACAATAATTCTTTAATATTGATTGTAAAACAGTACTAGTTCCACTGGCAGATAATTAGACAATGCAAAAAAGCAAAATCTTTTAGCAACAAGACATTTTTCCCATGTTATGAGTTAATCAGTTGAACTAGAACATTTTCATCAATATTAAGGATATATTGACTTAAAACAAGCTCCAATATCTGGCTGAAAAGTTATTTTGTGCTTTGCCAAGTTTGTTTTGTCTTATTTGAAGTGTACTAAGATATTTCCATTAGAAAGCAGACCATGAATAGTTGGAGATATTTTGTGTTTTTACAGTGTATGTAAGATGAAAATCAATTCTGTACTTACAAATGGTATACTTTAAATAATTTTTACTTCATTTGTATTTTTTATGATATTATTTATCTTTGATCTGTTGTAATTACTTCAGTTACACACACTTATTTTTTGATAAACAATTTTTTTAATGCTGTTTACTTATTGTCTGTTATAATCAGGAATTTATTGGCCTTGCTCTGACTTTTAGCTCTATGCTAATGAAACATATTCACTTTGTTTCCATTTCTCAAAAGATAAAAAAAAGGAATAAAACTGGTCTCGCTCCAGCGTGTCCTGGTCAAGACATTAAATATGAGTGCAACGTGTTGGCTTGATACTGTCTGAAGATAAACAAATCCAGAAGTGGATTTTAAAGTATTTCTGGAAGGAATCTGGAACAGACTATGGGTTTATGAAAAGATAAAAGCAAAGAAATGTTCCTCAAACAAATATGTTCAGTACTAAAAAAGTGGGGGAAATATGTTTCTACTGAAGAATTAAACCAGGGATTTCTGCATACAAACTTTGGTCCTTTGAACTTTCCTGTGTATTGATCCAGTGAGACGTCTGCACGGCTATTAATGGCGAAACTATCTGACATTAGAGTCTGTGATGATTATTGGTAAATCTGCTTTGTTTTTCTCACACTTATTTTTCTGGTACTCATAAGAAATATTGGAGCTGTTTATTAGGTAAATATGGAGCAAATTCAGCACTGGAAGCTGAGTTTGTTGGAATATATTTATATGGATATGTTGCAACTAGAGGTTGTAGCAACATGTCCAATGCTATAACAGAAGCTGCCCAGTTTCATAAATGGTGGCTGATCTAATGAGAAGCAAATAATAGTTTTCTGCAGCGGCTATTTCTCCATTTTATGGAAACTGTGTTGGATTTTTAGGTTTGTAGTTGCTAAGAAACTTCTAACTTCTTTTTATCCAACTTTTTTTTTTTTTAAATTGGATCATGAAATTACTTTTGAGTGTGCATAATTAAACCGAACCTCCAACCAAACATATATATCAGTGAATGGGAAGGTTCATTGTTTGTTTTTATGACAGAACACAAACCGGAAAAGATTTGCCCAAAGATTTGCCCAAAGTACACGGTTCTTTTAGAAGGCCTGTCATTACTGTGGTATTCAGGGACTTTTAGTGTTTACTGAGACATTAATAGGTTCTGTGGTGTATCTCATCTGTTCCTGGTATGCCATATCGAAGAGTAAAGACAGGAACATGCTTTGTTCTAGTTATTCAATGTATTTTAGGTTGTTGCACTGGTGCTCACCAGGGTTATGTGCTTGGGTAGATACTTTTTCTTCTTAGACTTTAGACAGAGGTGGGCAAGGTACCAAAGAAAATGCACTTAAGTGAGCGTAGCAAAACTTCAACATATTTTTACTCAAGTAAAAGTAAAAAGTAGCCATCCAAGAAATTACTCAAGTAAGAGTAAAAAAAAAGTATTTGGTAAAAAAGTAGTATTTAAAAATTACATGATCAGATGGACTACAATGTAAAGTTAAGTGGAAATTTTGGTATTTTAAGGACTAAAATTACAATAATTCATATAAGCACTTTGAATTGCCCTGTTGCTGAAAATGTGCTATGCAAATTAAATTACCTTACCTCACCTTACCTCTAGTAACAAAAAATAAAATCAGGAAAAAGAAATTTTTTCCAAATCAGTTTCTTTGAATACAAAATCTTTGACAAAGACTGGAGGTGTGTGTCTGAGTCTGGTGCATTTTTGGTTAAAACATGTTTGTTTTTCCCTCAGGAGTTGAGAATCCAGAAGTTTTACTCAAGTAAAAACAGTGACACTTAATGTTTAAATTACTCAAATAAAAGTAAAAAATACAGTGTACTCCTAAAAGCATATTTTTTTTAGAAAATCTATCTAGTTTCTATCAACTCTGACTTTACGAAAAGAGTCTTAAATATATAAAAATGTGGAAATCTTCTGTTTTTAAAGGTTCATTGTGTTTGTTTCCAACACAGTAAGGCTGATGAAAACAGGAACAGAGTTTTTAATCTTTCCTTCCTCTTAATGACCAAGCTCCTGCGTTGTTTACGGATCTTACTAGCCATTTGGTTCTAGAGTTTATAGGTCTATGCACAATCTGGAGATTCCATAAGCCATTAGAGAGCCTTTGGTTTGCAGTCTCCTCTCTTGCAGAACCAGATCCCTGTAGGGTTAGGGAGGGGCACTTTCTACCGACTTTAAGGAATAAGACCATCCCTTAGTTGTGCTGCTATAGGTCCAGTCCTCTGCAGACCCACCCATGAATCCGCCCTCCCCCAACTTCTTTCTCTTTTCTTTTTTTTTTCTTTGCTGTGACTTTCTTACTTTCTCTCTTCGCTTTCTTTTGCAGCTGCAAACTTTGCAGCTGCTGTATTTTATGCTCCAAGTTCTCATTGTCATGTTGCATCAACAGCTTAGTACCAGTAAAGTTGCTGCATAGCCACTTACTTCACTAAAACTTTGGTCATCCATTAGATTCAGATCCATCAAACACAAATGAAGGCCATTTGGGGGACATAAGAGGAAACAAAATTACATGAACTTGTTTATTTCACTTTCCAGATCTGAATTAATCTCCTACAGGAAGTTGCTTTGGTCCTTCTTTTCCTTTACTGTTGTAATTAGTCACTGAGTCACTGACCTTTTCCTCTATTTTCTCAATTAACGGCTTTGGTTTTATAAAGTCAGCTGGGTTTAAAAAAACAACTTGTCATTTCGGAACGTGGACTCTAACTCTAGTTAAGGTTGGGGAAACTTATTTATTTCCATTAAGGAACACCGTGCTTCTTTGACAAATGGATTTGGAGGACACATAATTATTTTTTGTAGAACCATTTCAGACAAAAGTATGTATTTCCTCGGTTTCTCACAGCTGATTTGGACTGGAGAGGCTTAAATTTATCTTTTATTGTTGCTAAATTTGCCAACATGTTTGTGGAGCTGAAACCTGCTCCTTGTGCAATACAAGCATGCACAACTAGTTTAGTTGTTTTACCAGATCAGCGACTTGTTACGTGCATTAGCTAGTGCCCATTATGTTACCCAAAATGAAATATTTTCCACAAACTCACAGAGGAATCTCCTGAACCATCTTTAGCTTCCACTCTACAGCAGCCTGGACTTTTCACAGCATGCTGCAGGCTGCCACAGCCTCATTGTGTCCTCACATATCTGTTGGGTCTAATATTAGTCTGTTATAACATCAGGGCACCTTACATACCAAGCAACAACACAGTACAGCCCCCAAAACTGAAAAATGTCTTTCAAGAGCTGCTAATTTTATTTATTAAATTCATCTTTGTCTCCTGACTGAACTTGATATTTTCTCTAAATTGTCTGTAAACTACCTGTTGCCCTCATGTTTCCTATTGCACAAGTTCACACTAATTAAGAATCAAACTATTTGTATTCGTGGAAGGTTTAGGTTTGAACTCATCTTTTAATTACAAAACATGTTTGTACCTAGTGAAAAATATATTAATATTTAATGCAGCCAGAGTCCTGACTAGACTCTGACTGAGAAACTATGAGAGCTAAGGATTGGGGTCATGGTACAGAGGCTCTCCAACCTCAAAGACAGAGCTCAACACTAAAGATAAAGCATAAAAACATCAATGGAAACATGTAGAAATCTGTTCAGCAAATAGATAGTTGAGTTTGTTGAAACAGGTTCCAATTTCACCCATAAAAATTAAAATATATATATTTTAAAAAATCCTAAAAGATGTCCCTTTGGATGGTTTTAATATCTTTTGAGGAGCCTGTTTCATTCTCTTTAAAAAAAAAAAACAACTACTTTGTTTACTTATATATATGAATGAGTCACTTTTTTCCAATGTTTCATTTAAGATTCATTCACAAGAGAAGGAATAGCTGAAATCAGAGCAGAGGGCACACAGGGAGAGAGGGTTCAGTGTGTGTGTGTGTATGCGTGTGTGCGTAGGTGTGTGTGTGGGCGTGTGTGGGCGTGTGTGGGCCTGTGTGTGTGTGTCTGAGCAAGAGAGAAAAAGAGAGAGAGAGATGGGGAGTCTGACCGACTGACCTACAGTCTAATTATGTATCATTATCAGGAGACACAAACTGATCTAAATTACTGCAACAGCTCCCATTCACATAGATGGATTACAAAGAGCAGGCCAACACACACACACACACACACACGCACGCACGCACGCCCACACGCATGCACACAAACACACACGCATGCATGCACACATAATGTGGCCCCCATTCAACACTTAAACAAATATAAATCATATGCCTTCTTCACAGAGAATTCCTGCGACCCCCAATCGTTCCTGCTTTGCTCCCACACAAATCAGGAGGAATGCATCCAGGTCCACAAACCGTCTATAATCTTGATGAATCATGCAAACATAAAGTTCAGCTATGTTTAGCTTACAATACATTTGCCATGGTGCATACCCTTTACCTGTTTTGATGTTTTTATCAGAGAAATGCACAACATACAAATATAATAGGTAATATTATCACCTACTATCTCATCTATTTCCATTTATAAATATGGTATTATTCTGAGAAACCATCAATAAAAATGTGGTTGTTTCTCCTTTACGACCTTTAAACCCAGAATTATCCAGACTCATAAAATGTGCTCTCACAGCAATCAGGCCAGCAAACAAATGCATTCAAATTCCAGCTGACCCAAGAATAGAAACAAAGCACACTTATAAAAAAAATTGTGAAACTCTCATGAAAATGTAGCTGGAAGGAAAACCATTGATCTGATTAACCTTTGTATAAAAACGCAACACATAAATATTTGATTATTTTCAAAATGGCTGCGCAAACAAGTAAGGAGATGAAAAATTTACATTTCTTAAAAATATCATTTAGAACATTTTGTGATTTTTTTTACGCTCATTGTTCAGAGGTAGAAAGCAAAGCAAATCCCATGAGACCCAATCTTTCTAATTTGGTAATAATTTTGATCACATGATTTACTGCAGTGTTGATGTAGCTCACCAGGCTCAGAATTAATCTGCGTCCGATTATGCAATTCAGTTCAGTTCAATACAATTCAGTTCACTTGGCATGAGTTCAGTTGCATTCCAGGTCGTAAAATTTTCGTCTCAACAGACGTAAGAAAAACAAAACAATTTCTTCTCCTCTAAGCAGTTTTAATCCTAATCACTTCAACAGAATCATAGCAAATGGATTCAAATATTGTGTTCAGGTCCAGTTGATAAAATTACAGTATGGTGCAGTTTGATTCGATGATCCATACCTGGTCTTGTAAAACAAAAAAAGTTGCCTTCCTAACTTTTGCTATCTAAAGGTTAAAGTCAAATTTAAGAACGGTTATAATTTACCTGTATTTTATGTTTCTGGGGGGAAAATGTGGCTCCTGAACTGTGAAGTGAAGGGACCGGGTGGATCGGGGACTTTCTGTGGTGCTGTTAACGTCTCCTTACGTTTGCAGAAATGTAGATCAGATATTGCTCTGACCTATCAAACGCCTGCAATAAAACATTTCTGCTGTGCACCAGGACACTTTTTCACAGAACAGGAAGTCTGCCCTCAGCATTTGAAGGATTGTGTGCTGTGCTTTTTCTCAGCCTGGTGTTGCACCTACGAGGTTCTGCTCTGACTACGCATCGGCACCGTACGCATCCATCGAAGAGAATATCTACTGAATTAGTAAAGATGCATCCATCCATCCAGAGCTACAGTGGTTGGCAGAGCCACTGCTGAAGTATAATGATCGACTGTTCTGACAGGTTAAACGTCTCCAATGTTTCATCAGGCTTCTCCTTTGCTGTACATGCAGATAAATTAAGCAAATTTTACATTTTAAAGAATTTTTTTTAATGTAGCTAATTCACGTTTCTCGTTTTCTTTTATTTCCAGATTTTTTATGTTGCTTGTGTAATTTTAAAATCTAAAGAAAGGCTTTGTCCGATAAGTTTGTTTCAGGTGTGAAGCTTATGGTGCTGTTAAGTCCACTTTGCAGTCAGTTGACACACAACACACAACCCCTGCATGTCCAACCTTTTGATTTAAAAGCTTTTAGATTCCTAAATAACCCAAAACATGTATGCTGTTGCGTATTTTAATTTTTTTTTTTATATAGAAACATAACATATAATATTTATTAGGATTTTTTTATGAGATATTTTTGCTGTATAAATACCAGGAAAACTGTATTGTTGCAATTATGACCCATGCTCAGAGGGGGACAAGTTGTTACTCTTAGTTCCATGAACTTGAATACATATTTGAAAAGAAAATACGTTATTACTACTACTACTACTACTACTACTACTACTACTACTACTAATAATAATAATAATAATAATAATAATAATAATAATAATAATAAGTTACTTCTATGACTAGTTTTTACTTCTGTGTCAGTAATTTTATTTTGAAATAAAGCTATTTTTCCTTGAGTAAAATTTTGGCCATCTCTGTTGCCCAGTCATTATTTTATAGAATAAAAAAAAGAATCCAAAAATGCACCAGATACCGACACTTAATGTTAAATTAAGACTTCTTGTTTGTACACAAATTTAATTGTTTTCTTTATATTTTCTGTCTGCTGAACCTTCTGTGTCTCATCAAGCTCAATATATCAATATTGTCACTGGATGTACTTTTCCCTGTTGTAACTTATAAATTGTATACTATAAGCATTGGATTCAAACAATTACAGTATTTGAATCCAATATTTAATGTTTCACAACATTCAATCTTTTATGTTGTGAAAAAATTTAAGTTGGAAATATGTTTCTTCTGCCATAATTTATTGTTTTAAAATTACATAATCTATTTGTGTTAAAAAAATTTTTAAATATTTGTTTTTAAAATATCAAATTTGCACTTCCAATTATACTGTTTTCTCTCAGATTACAAAGTTTTCACAAATTTATTTAGATGTTTAGATCAGTTAATCTGTCCTTGAGAAATCTTTTGACCAAGTTTTAAACTTTTACTGGAATGATTTTTTTGGACTGATACATTTTAGTTTACCTTGATTTAAATTTGCTGAAGTAATGCTATACTTACTTGAATACAGCTCTTGGCTTCTCTACCCACCTCTGACCATGCTCTCCACTCACTGAAACATTTTGTTACTGATGCATTTTACAGAAAAATAGGCTCAGCAGCCAGAGGTGAACAGAACTTGCAGGGGTTCAGAAATAAATCTGGCAGTGCCCTGCAGAAAAGCAGCACTTTGCCTGAAGCTCCACGTACCTGCATCAACAGCACCAGCCAGAGGTTGTGCAATGGCACTGATGCACCCCAACTGTACCAGCCTGGTGAAAATATCCGCTTTTTTCAAACTCACTTTGATCCAGCAGTCGTTTCTTCTGGATGAACGGCAGGTTGATCACAACGTTTCCATTTATTCTAGGGTATTTTATTTAAATCTGTGTGCATACTTTTAAGAAACTTGAATAGTGTTATTTTGGGTATAATAACAATTTGCTTTTATTGAACTGTTATACCTTTTGGTAAAATTGTGCTGTTGTATAAGTGAGATTTAAGGTGAATTGAATGGCTGAGTTGCTGGTTTATCCCGTGATCAACAATGTTGTGTTCATTTAATATGCAGGATTATCTTAATTTACTTAAACGTTTTTCTTTTTTTAAATACAGTTAAATAATCGGAAAACCAACCCAAAAAAGCGTGTAAAAAAAAACAAAACAGACAAACAAACGTGAATAGTCTGCTTTTTACTCCGCAGCTTAGAATAAATTATAGAGGAAGGCGAATAAAGAGAAGTTGCGTGTTTGGAGGCACCGCAGACTGAGACGCGCAGGGTCAGCCACAGGGTGAGCGCAGCCCAGAGGATTCAACTATTTCATTATTTTTGTTATTGTGGACCGAAAAAGTACATCCAAACCGCACATTTGAACAAACCTTTTACATTCTCATACTTACTTTGTGTCTCTGCTGCGTTTTATTGTGTGAATTTGGTTTTTCCACATGTCTATATGAATAAAAAATGTCACTCTGTGTTACGGGTCAGAAGGTTAACTAAGATTTCTTTCATGTAAAAATAAAAAAATAAAAAATAATAATACATAATAAAATAGTTGTAATAATTTATATTTTATTTCAGGCGTTGTCTTAACTTGTCTGCTGTTATTTAAACAACACTTTTAATTATTTAATTGAAAGACAATACAACAACAGCAGAAATTATTGTATTTTTACTGGGTTGGGGGGTCATTTCTACTGCTTTACCTTAAAGGAAGTCAAATAAAAAAATACTTAAACTATCATAAACCTATAAAAAGCTATTTTGTAAACCCAAATGGCTCTGAAATGGCGCAGAAATATATTATTAGTTGCAAATATTCGACGGGAGTAAGTTAACCGGAACCGTTTATATATAATCAAAAATATGGTCTTTAACAAAATTAGTCAAATAAATCGGAATAAAATTTTAATTCGGTGCCAAAATGGCTGATAATAGTTGTTGGACTAAATTGTTTTGAGTTCTTTTATCTCAGTCCGGTTTAATCTGTAAATCATCTTGGTGTGACGCATCACCAGCGAGACTTTCATCTTTTATTATCGTTGATAAAAATATCGCCAGTACCCTGACACCATGAGAGCAGCCTTAAGCAAATCAGAAATCTCAAACTCACTCCTCCTATTTAGATATTTTTCAAATACATACAGCCTATTTTAGTCTATATGTATTGAAGGGAAACATCTTTCAGCCAATTCACAGACTCTTTGCTTCAGCTGAAATATTAAACTCATTAAAAAGAACCTAAACAGAGAAATGAAACACTTCCTCGTGAACTTCGTGTCTTGGAGTAAATGCATTCATTTTTATCAATCACAGCCTCATTTTTGATTCAGCAGATTCTGCCGCGTGAGTAAATGCTGGCTGACGGGCGCGCGGTTGTGCGCATGTGCCAGCAGGCCTACTTAGCAGGCCTATTGACATTAAAGACAAGTGGGTTATACAGAGCCTGGAAATGGGGCCCGATGAGGGGGGTCAGTCCGCCAGTGGTTCATGGAGCCGAGAGCCAGCCCCACCACCTCTCTCTCTCTCTCTCTTTCTCTCTCTCTCTCTCTCATGTAGCCAGGCGGACTCTACGGTCGGTCAGTCTCTGAGGGGTGACCCAGGATCTGCCCAGCCTTCTCCCTCCTGGCTGACAGCTGACAGCTGACTGACGGAAATGAGCCGTAGAGGAGAACAGGAGGAAGAGCCGAAGTGTGTTTTCCTGTGAAAAGGGGAGGAAAGGGTCTGCGGTATTGCTTCGCGGAGAGGAGAAGACGAAGAAGAACGATGTCCTAACTAGGGGAGCTGTTTCAGCAGCAGAGAGCGGCCTGCAGGCCCGGTGAGTGTTGCAGGAATACCGAGAGTGTGAGCGGGGGGTATTCCCTGCTGGGAATATTATCCAGGATGCAAACATTTGCACGGAGGGAATATTAAACTTCACGTTCCCTCTGCAGCATCTCTCGGGCCTCTGTGCGTGTGTGTGTGTGTGTGTGTGTGTGTGTGTGTGTGTGTGTGTGTGCGTGTGTGTGTTTGTTTTCGCGCCGGAGTGCGCGACAGTGAGCAGGACTATGAGTCTGGTGTCAGGCTACCCTCACCACCCGATCATGCACCACCACGACAGCCACCACTATTCGCTGCACGCGGCGGCGGCGGCCGGACGGTGCCACGAGGACACCGGGGCGCCTCCGTACTTCACCAGCTGGCTGATCAGCCACGCGGACATGTCGCCCACAGAGTACAGCCTCGCCCCGGGCTACAGCCCGGAGTACCACACCAACAGCGGGGGCGACTCCTCCGGCGGCCTGGACGCGCGCCACCACCACCACTACGGACCCGGGAACCATCTGATCCCTGGGCCCGGCAGCATCTCTATGAACGGAGCCACGGTCGGCATGCACCACCACCACCACCACACACACCCACGCACCATAAAGCGGAGACCCACCGCAAATCGCAAGGAGAGGCGACGGACCCAAAGCATCAATTCGGCCTTCGCGGAGCTCAGGGAGTGCATCCCCAACGTCCCGGCCGACACCAAGCTGTCCAAGATCAAGACTCTGCGGCTGGCCACCAGCTACATCTCCTACCTGATGGACATCCTGGACAAGGACGGCCAGCACGGAGACACGCAGGCGTTTAAAGCCGAGCTGAAAAAGACGGAGGCTCGGGAGGAACGCAGGAAAAGAGAGGCGGTAAGGAACCGCAGGGTCACCATTAACACACATTCAACACACCGCTTTCATGTCACGACGAAAACACACACAGTCTGAGATTTCAGGTTGCCTAATGTCGCCATTGGTGAAACTATCAGAAAACATAAGCTGACTAAATACACCACAAGCAGGAAATAACGTGACGAAATAACGAGAGTAAAAAACTAGTAGCCTATGTCTGCTGAAAGCGCCGAGGAGGAGGCCTGCAGGAGCAGATCGGCTCTGCGCGTCCCGCTGCTCCGCGCAGTGATTTATTCTCCAGACACGAGTCATGACCTGAATTCACAGCCAGTCTCTGGGCAGAGAAGATGTTAGATAGTTGTTTTACACGGTTCCACGCTCATTTGGCCCCGTTAGTCGTGTCGTGAATGTTTTATCTCAACAAGATTGATGGCTTAAGTTCGCAGTGGAAAATCCTTTAAAAGTCCTCTCCTCTGCAGGGCTGCAGGAGGAGAGGAGAAACGCCAGGCAGAGACGCTGCTGAAAAGCCTACGATTTAGCAAATTCTTGCAAAAAAGAGAGATAAAGACAGACCACAACAAACAAAACAAACACAAGAAGGCGACATTTGTGTGGACCAATTATACTGGAAATAAATAAATAAATACAAATATCTAGGTTACATTACCTACCTGTGTATAAAATGATTATTATATAATTTCGGGTAATAGGTTACGATAATCAACCAGTTAAAATGATAATTAACATCTTAAAATATGTCATTTGTAAATCAATTTTAAATACAAATGCGACTTTTTTCCACAGAAACACTCCAGTTTATTAATTCATCCTCCCAGCTGAGTTGGATTATCAAAACAGTTTGCATGACTGAAACACTCATTCACTTCATTTTGCAGCGTTTCAGTCTTAAGCACATCAAGCGCAAACAGGAGCGAAGGAAATCCCTATAAGCGCAACAACAGACGGTCAGTTATTGGCGCGTTTACGTGCGGTAGGAATTTAAATCGCCGGTGAGGAGAAAGTAAACAGTGAGAGGAAAGCTCGTGTTTGCACGTGTCTTCAAATGTGCGCTGTGCTCGATCAGCGTGGATTACTTTACTGATAATTCAATCAAGAAAGGAAACAGAACAGGAGCATCAGTGACAACAGAAATGACTGTTCCATTACTTATTCATACTTTTATTATGCCGTGAAAACAGAACGCAAATTTTGATATGTAGCCATTATTTAGAGACTCCTAATTGGCGTTAAGTACAAAACTATACAAAGAAATTGTACTTTTACGTTGCATTCGCAGAATGTAATATTTAAGAAATATATAGTGAAAAATATAAAAGAAATTTAAAAAGAACAGAAGCATTTCCGCTATGTGGCTAAATGAAAAACAAAAAGATCTTTAAATCTCTCCACCTATATTAAGAGAAATGAAGCTAGCAAATAACATAAAATAAAGAATGTGCAATATAATCTGTATAAACTGTACACCATAATTATACGGGAATATTATTGCTGGTATGCAATATGTTTCTGTATTACATTTATGCGTGAATCCGAAAAAAGATACAATGAATTCACAAATTAAAATAAAAAGTAACTTCATAAAATAAAATTAAAGCTTAGAACAAAAATAACAAAATGTTTCCCTGTAGCATTATACAGAATAAATAAAATACAAATATGTAGAAGCATTAAAAGTACAAAAAAGCAATAAAAAAAATCTGTATAAAACTATATTCTTACGTTATGTTGCAAAACACAGGGAATGCATAAATGAAATAGAATAACTCTGACAGAAATACCCATGTAAATAAAATACCGCTGAAAAACTGATGAATAAAATAAAATAAAATAAAATAAAATAAAGCCCGCCTCTTCCATGTTTGTATTCCTTGCAAGAAAGAGAACAATGTGTAAATGTATGGTATGTATTAAGCCTGAACGGGGCGGTGGTGGGGGGTGAATCGGTGGTCTTTCTCAGACTTCATGGAGCCAACGGAGGCCAGCTTCAGCCATTATGACCCGCTTTTATTATAGCAGCATTTTTGATGGAGTCATACTTCCAGCGGCTGCATTGTCTTCACATGCACTTCCACTGTTTGTCCCATAATAAAATTAGAATGGCACTTTTAGATGCTTGCCTATGCACGGCGTCGATCTGCGTGTTGGCAGCAGCCGCTAATATAATCCATACATTTCAAATCAGTCCTCTGTGATCGCTGACCAAACTTCAGAACGACGTTTTTATTTACGAGACGCAGCGAAGCGTCATGACGCCAACTCTGCCGGTTTTATCTGAGGAGGAATGCATCAGCTGCAGCACACCTTCCCTCGGCCCACAATGCATCAGCGCTGTGCAGCAGAGACGTTATGCGTCCAAACAAACAAAACTACACGGAGCAGGCCAGAGCAGAATAATTATTTCCTGCTTGATGTGTATAGGAAGTGTGGTGCGTAATGGAAGCCAGGGCGCATTTCTCCCTTCCACTTGGAGCTGCATTCGCTGCAGGAGGCTGGAGGTTTCATTACAATTGATTCACGTCTTCATTAGATTGTATCTTCCTAAAACACAAGCATGAAAAATAAACCAACGAGCTGCAGTGTTGTTGCTCAAAAATCAAGGAGAAATTATTATTAGGAATGATCACACAATTGGCTGGACTTAAGCCGCATTTTTTTTGTCAACAAGTGGAAGTTCAAATTAGGTCACACGGATTGGATGTATTTCTAAAAAAAATTACATCCATTTATTTTGATGACGCATTTCTTCACGTGTCTCTAAACATATAAGCATCGTTTAAGCAGTGGGCATTTGTCGCATCCTTTATCGTGATTCATTTCTTGTCATTCAAGTTGATGTAAAAAAAAAAAAAAAAAAAAAAGGCAATTTTTTAAAACAATTTTAACAATTTTCTCCACTGTTTATTCAAAGAAAATATAAATAAATTTGAAAATATGACTAAATGCGGTTTCTGTGTGCAGTTTAGTGGGATTGTCATTGCTGTGTCATGCGGGAAAAAGAAGTAATAAACAATTTTTATCACGTTTATCGTTATCACAATAGTACCACAAAATATCGTGATAACACTTTAAGTCCAAATCGCCTACTCCTATTAGGAAGTGGATGATAATACACCCCAGAGGCTTTCGGTTTCAAAATGCATCCCTATTTTTATTCCGCGAAGGCGTTTACATTTATCTAAAAAAAATGGAACATCAAACCTATGATAAAAAAAAACAATATTAGGCCTAATTGCGCTTGGCAAGATGAATTCAGAAGGTTATTTTTAATCCTCCTGGGTATATGTGTAGCTTTAATCTGATGTGCCAGTCGAGATGTGGCTGTGGTTTCAGATTTAGGGATGTAAACAAGGTCTGGACAGCAACCACACCTCCCAGTTACCCCAGTAGGGATTTATTCAACAGGGACTGAGTTACTGAAGATATGACGTGTTTTATTAAAAAGCTACTTATGATACTGTTTTGAAAAGTTATTATTTTTTATTGTATTATATTGAGAGAAAAAAAATCTTCAGCTTTAGTTTTCTGAAGAATATTCTTTGCAGAGTAAGAAAATTTAAGGAGTACGAAGGAGTTTTTGTATTCAGATGAACTACAAACTTCCGCGACCTGTGGATACAAATTAACCAATTATATATTAATTTATAATTTTATAAATCGCTTTTTAAAAACGACTATTGTGCATCTAAATAGATCCTAAATAGAATATATTTATTCTATTTATATGTTTGCTTATATGTTTAGAGACTATATATATTCTATTTAT
>CAEGAD010093610.1:0-16976 GCA_903067055.1 Poeciliopsis paucimaculata | reverse complement strand
AAGCGCCTGTTTTCGCCGGACTCCGCCGTCCGTTTCACCACGGGTATTAGTCGGGCCCCGCTGCCCACAACAGGACAAGGTCTCAACCTTGCAGCACTGTACTTCCTTTTTGCTCAATGGTGAGTCCCTAAATGCGCTGTATTTGCATTTGTTTTGGTTTTCTTCATCGAGGACCATTTCCAACAGCAACAGTCACAGCTTTAGACTGTTCTCATCACTACTGTCATTCCTGATATGTTTAAACTACGAATGATGTGTAACAAAGTCTCTGAAGAATGTGAAACCATTGAGGTGAGGTTGACGGTGTGTATCAAAGCTGTGCTTCTGTACTTTACTGCTCAGCACATTTAGCCTCTTCTTGCTTCTGCTTTGCAGCAAGCAAAACTTGGAACAGGTTCCTCTTCATTTTCTAAGTGTTGTCACAAAAACAACTCAGCAATAACAAACCGATAAACCCTGCAGTCTGGTTTTATTTGTTCTTCAGGTACAGTAAATAGCTTGTTGATGTCAAACTGAACTGCACAATAAAGTTTAATAAAATCTAGATTGATTAATTTAATCACTGAAGTCGCATTCATTGCATTGATATCTTGTGAGTATTTGTGTGCTTTATGGTAGAAATATCCTGACAATCATGTTTTTCTCTAAATATTTTATTTGTTTTATTGATTTTTATTTCAACATTTCTTGTGCTGTTCACAATATTAGCATTACATATCAGTTTTGCTTTAAATATCTGAAATACTTCCAAACTGGTGGTGTGGCCTTTCCTGTTTTACCCACAAATTTCTCTCCACATTGTTACTTTTTTATTTTTATAAAATAAAAATAATAAAAATGAGGCACAGTGGTGAAACCTTAACATGCTTAAGGTTGTTGCTGCAGCAGTTACTCAACTGGTTGTTAAATGGTAAAATGGACTGAACTTATATAGTGCTTTTCCAGTCATTTTGACCACTCAAAGCGCTTTACACTAGAGTCACATTCACCCATTCGCACTCACAAACACATTTATACACCGATACGCAGACCGGTAGGCAATTTGGGGTTAAGTGCCTTGCCCAGAGGCACATCGACATGTGGCAGGAGGAAGCTGGAATTGAACCTACAACCTTCCGATTGCAAGATGACTACTCTGCCACACAACCACAGTCGCCCACAGTCGTTACTAGGTAACCAAAGAGTGAGTGGGTTGCTAGGTAACCAAAGAGCGAATGAGCTAGTTGGTTCTACCAGTCTTACTTATCTGGCCATGAAAGTTTGAGCCTTTCCCCTGCCTACATCTCCCAGAATGCTGTGTCGTTCTGGATCAGAGTCCAGTGAATATTCTATATATTGAATACTGAATGTTATCTATTGATAATGATCATGATATATATTGATACTGATTTATTGTCCAGTTCTGAACAGAGTACAACAGTTCTTTCTCACCTGTAGGTTTTACCCTCTTTAGCGGTGATGGTGACACAGGACTGATCGTTGCCCGAGGCCAGGATCGGGTACGGAACCACCAAAAGCGACGAGCCGTTCTCGGCCTTGATCTTCTTGCGCCCTCGTTCCTGCTTCGGCGGCGGGCCGAGGAGCCCCACAAAGCCCCCGTTGGTCTTTCCTGGCTCGATCCCGTGGCCGCCGGCTAACCCTGAGATGAGGTGAGGGGGGGCTCCACCCAGCCGGCTGTGGCTGCTTGAGGTGGGTGTTGTTGGGGTTATGATCTCCGAAGTGCTGAGGTTCCCGGTTCTGGATGCCAGTGCCACACCTGACAGGAAAAACAGTGAAGAATGTTACTGAACATTATTGTAGCTGTTATTAGGGCTGGGCAATATGGCTGAAAAATTTATCCCGATGTAAGTATTTCATATCACTGGATATTGATTATTATTGATTAGTTTTTTGTTTTGAATATTTGAAATAGTCACTTTGTTGTTGTTTTTTTTACTTTTAGGCAGATATGAGGCACGGTGGCAAAACCTTAAACTGCTGCAAGTTACTCATCAGGTTGTTGCTAAGTAACCACAACTTACTTAATAGGGTGTTGCTAGGTAACCAAATATTTCCTTTGCCTACATCCCCCAAAATGCTGTGCGGTTTTTGGAATTAAGTGAATATTCTGTTTACTAAATACAATATGAAAGAAAAAATCTGCCCTCACCTACTTAAAGAGCCACATTTCTCTATTATTTTCACTCACAATATCAAGTTAAAATAAATGCTTATTTAAATTCTTGTTTCAAATTGCATGAACAAAATTTCTGATCTGATAATTAATTTTACTAAACACCACAATAAATTCAGCTCAAAACCATTTAGTGTGAACAGGACGTTATCCTCAAGCTTTAAAATAAACATTTGCCTTAATAACAAATAGACTCAGATTGATGTAACGCACTTCCAACTCAGGATACAAAAGCAAGCCACTAAGCATTCTGGGAAATAGATCCCACTCCTGTCCTTTTTCTTTCTTCAGTTTTTAAGTGCTAACATAAAAACTGTAGGTTATCCAACTCTTGGAGGTTTGACAAATTAATAAAAAGTTAGCACAACTTACTGCTGTAAGTTTATGTTTCACAAACTCACATTAAGGTTCAAAATCTAAAACTCACTAAAATTACTTTACTCAAAGAGCAAAAGATAGCAGACACAACTAAACGCGGCTCACATGTTTTAAAGTGTATTGTATCTTCTATCTCCACATTCCTTAAGTTATTTTAATTATTATTTTATAATAATAATTAAAAAAAAAACATTAAATGTATAAAAAAAATGAATAATTAAAATTTTTTAAAGAATGCCTTTTTTATTTTTATATCTTCCCTCCAGCTTTCTGAGGCGCCTCTAGTGTCGGTTTAATCTACAGCTAATTAATGAATGAACGCTTCCTCTTTATTTCTCTGCGGCGCCTGGAGCATTTAAGGAGAACAAAAGGTGAAGTGAACCCACAGAGGAAAGGTTTGTCTCAGTTTGCACATCGGACAGCTGGGACGTGTTTGCTCACCTGAGACGTGGTTTGTTCTGGAGGGATGGTCTATGAGCTGACGCAGGTGCCAGTCCTCCCACAGACCCCGGGCTTTCAGAGCTGCCTTGTCGTCCAAATTCAGGTTCACATCTCCAAGGATACGACCTAATTAAGAAGAGAAATATATGTCTTAATCAGAGTTAGATAGGAACTGGTTACTTTTATTCAATTACATTTACTTAAGAAACTCTTTTCAAATAGTTATTTTACTGCCCTGTACTTGAGTCTTTTTATCATGAAGTATTGCTACTATTGAGTATAATTTCTGGATTTTCTTCCCACTATGAGCAACTTCACCGAATGAAAGACAAACATGTTTTAACCAAAAATTAAACAGGCGTAGACACACACCTGCAGTTTTTGTTCAAGTTAAGTACTTTCTTTTATTTTTTGTTACTTATACAAATTATTGTCATTTTCATCCTTAAAATGCCAAAATTTCCACTTAACTTTATATTTTGGTCCCTCTGATTATGTCATTTTTATTAAAATGATTGATATTTTGATCAGTTAGTACCTGAGTAGACTTTTTACCAAATACTTTTTTACGTGAGTAATTTCTTATATGGCTATTTTTTGCATTTAGTTTAGTAAAATTATGCTAGTCTGCAAAATGACGACTGCAGAAGTTGGGAGAAAACTATACCTTTTTTTTAATTGTATATTCCAGTCAGTATTTATTACCCAATCGGTGTGCACATAAACACAATACTTTGACTTTTTTTAATTCATGTAAAAATTAAACAAAGTATGAAAAAACTAAGCAATATTTAACTAATAAAACCTAGCAAACACACTCTAAAAATTAATTAAACTAAAGAAATTAGACAAACAAGAAGTTACAATAAGGTAAAACACAATTATGATGAAAAACACAAAACTATTACTAAATTAAAGTTTAAAACAAAAAGATTTCTTATAAATCTTCCTTAATATAAAAACCTGGAGAAGTAAGAAAATGTTTTATTGTCTGAAGATTCTCAAACATTTTTAGAAACCTTGCATATTTGCATGTCAAGTTAGAAAGTTAAGTAAATTGATTAATTATGATTAATCACAGAGCGTGATTAATCTGATTAAATTTTTTTATGGATTGACAGCGTTAGTTTTTAAAGAATTATTTAGACTAATTGTATGTGTGGACATAGTTGCAGTACCTGTGACAGAGCTGGAGGCAGGGCGGGCATGCAGGGCGATGTCAGGCTGCGACAGGCTTGGACTGTGCAGCCCGGACCCCTGCTGAGCTTTGGACATCCCGTGCTGGCTGCCTTCGGCCTGGCCCGACGGAGTCATCAGAGGCTGCTGGGAGGCGGCCGAAACGGCGGGCATGTGTGGCGGCCGGATCTTCTCCGCCATCAGCTGCTCCTTGATTTTATTGATCAAGACTAGGTTATCCAGCTGACAGCCAGAAACCACCATTAGTGACAGAAGAACAGCCATCATCAGTTCAATCAGTGACACTTCTCAGGGCAATGGTGCCCTCTATTGGTTGACACCAGACATTGCAGCCAAAGCTTTGAGACTTTGAAGGAACGCGTTTAGGTTTTATTTGTAATAGCTACTTTTGACATTAAGTTAGATATTTATGTAATTTTAAAGGCTTCCAGAACATAGAGGAAATAAAAGTGCCTATTTTTCCTTCTTACTTTTATGGTTTTGTTGAATTGATGCTTCAAAGATTTTGAGAAATACATTTTAATGTTTCTAATTTTTCAACCGAAGTCAAATCTATCTTCTCTGTAAGACGCAATTTTATTATGTTATTGCAGAAGTAATAATGTAATGAATGTAATCCAATAAATCTGCCGTTTCAGTCACTGGTTTCCACATTTAGGGCAGTGAAAAATGCTTTACTGTGGTTTTGGGATGAAATCCGGGGATTAAATGACATTAAAAAAATAAAATGCAAACACTCTTCTTATCAAGCATCGGCTTTTGGGCTGGTGAACATCAGATAAGTTATGAGCTGAGGTTTAAAATGTAAAAAAAGAAGAAGTAGTACAAGGAACTAATTGAAATTTGCTCTAAAACTAATTAATCAAAAGTTTGAGACCGTCTGGCTTCCATGTTATTTCATGTTAAATATTCACACTTTGTAAAAGTAAAAATGCTTTCTGTCTACAGGTGAGGCAGGAATGAGACAATCATTATGAACTGCTTTGCATTTATTGACGCAATGAAAATGTGAAATGTGAAAGAAAATACTTTCCTCCAGTTTGTCTTTTGTGGTTTCAAAACTTTTATGAAGATTTTGTCATTTTTTTATAGATATAAAATGTGTATGAAAGATTCTGCTGCTTTGATTTTTATCACGCCTTATGTAAAACAAAGTAAAGGTATAATAAGCTTGTACTTTGGCTTACACTTTTTTCACTTTGATCTCATTGACTGGTTTTAAATTATTATCTATTTCTGTATTTGTCTTGTGTTTCTTTTTTTGTGTTTTTTTTTCTTTTCTTTTTTTGACATGTGTATGGAAAGTAAAAAAATACAGAAGCATAGCAAATATTAATTTATTATAAGCTAATTGAGTTAAACTGTTTTAAGAGGTTCTGAAGACCACACAGTTGTTTATTAGTTGGGTCCTGACCAACTTCGCAGACCTTAATGGATAAGCTCCAGATAACTTTACATCACATAGTTGAATAGACTATGGAGTCTAATATTAAACTATTACAGTTTAATACAAACTGTCTAATCCACACCGTAGTCCAAGATATGACTAAACCTTTCAATTCTTTCAATAAACTGTCAATTGGCATTAAAGTTCATTATAAAGACTTTATAGTTTTGTGCTTTTCCAGATGAATTCAAACAAATGTCTAATGTACAAATTGGGCAAACATCCACGGTGTGTCCTGCTGATGCGTACATTTTCAGATTATTTAAAATTACTGAACTCAGCTAAATCAAAGAGGTGCAATCCATCTGAAAAGCTGTTAGCCTACAGTAGCTCTGGAGACTTTAATTTTTCTGCAAACTCACTTAAATAAGAACCCCCCCTGCTACAGGTATGTAAACTATTCCTTTAACTCTCTTCAGGGTGGAGACACAGTTGCAGTATGCAGTTATGCTAATCTTCTCTTGCTTGAAGCTGCTGCTAGCTGCCAGTTAGCTGTTTCTGATGGTCAAATAAACAAACTTTTTAACTAATTACAAATGACTTAATCAGGTTTTTGACATATTTTCTGCCACCAAACCTACACCTGTTCAGTTGAGCTAACTGAGTTAAAGAGGCTACCATAACTGACAGTTAGCTAAACGGCCAACTGCTACTGGCTAGCTAATGCAGCTAACACAGCTACTAGCTTGTTCAGCTAAACAAAACTAAAAAACAAACAGAAAAACTAAACTAACTGTCTTTAGGGGACATTACTTTCATATTTTCAATCATTTTATTGTTTTTATTATTATGAATACCACTTACCCGTACAGTATTATTTGATAAATGTAAAATTAAATGTGACTTTTGAAATTAACAACTTTAACGCCTCTTTAACTGACATATTTTTGTATTAAAATTGCTATTCTAATCTTATGTTTTCAGTTGCTGTAAGTGGAAAATCATCATAAATTTGTTTCCCTTAGTGACCTGAGTTAGTAGACTAAATTAACTTTTAATAATATTTTAAATTATTGAATGTAACTGTATTTTTGTTGAAAAACTGCTGACTCTTGGGAGTTTTAGCTGATAGCAACATTGTCTTTCCCTGAACTCCGTTCAGGAGTTTACAGCTCAACATAGCTGAAAGATGTTTTGTGTTTACTAATTAATCTTTCAATTATAATAAATATACATTTCTTAGACTTTTGGACTCAGAGGAGCCAGTAGTTTTAAACTGAAATCCAGCTTATAAGTGTATTTATTGGTAAAAACCAGGGGAATGGATATCAGGTTTCCCAGTGTGCTTTTTAATTACATTTTGGTCAAAATGGTCTGTCGACATCTCAAACAAATAAATATTTACAATATTCCTTCTTTATCAGAGCTTAGGATCAGAAAACTTTTTTTTTTTATTTTTAATCATAATATAGTTATGTCATACAGAACCATATTTTTTTTTATTGACTTCTAAAATATTAACTTTAAGACTTTTAGTTGTGAAAGGTGGTTCTCACCTGGCCAGGCATAGAAGGAGGAGGAGGCCAAAAGTAGGGATTGTTAAAGCGCGGTTCAGCCATCCTGAAAGAAATACACACATTATAAAAAGGACAATGTCAGGTATACCAAACGGCAGGAAATATGCAAATCTTGAACCAACTCTTGTCAGAGTGAGTATTTTTTTCTTGCTTGATGACTCCTGCTTGTTCAGGTTTTTCTATAGCTCTGTGACCTGTACACTTTTGTGCGTTTCTGTTGTTAATGTGGTTAAAAGCCACGACAGTAGCCCTACAACTAAACAACAGCTGACTGTTTGGTGCAATAATCAGTCTTGTGATAGCGTATTTCCAAGAATATTGTGTACAAAGGCTCGTGTTGACCCAGCTTTGCATCCTTGCACTACTTTCAGTCCAACATGATGTTTATGAGCCAGCAGGGTGAGTTAATTCTGCAGGATTTGTAAATCTAAATTAAACTTGCTGCTTTCTCTGAGGATTCTCAGACACACTTTTGCAGGATGAGCATGCAGACTTTGAGATAGGCTGCCATGTGATTTCAACTGTTAGTTGTGCAACAGTTATCAGAAAATAACAGAGCCTACTAGTTTGACGTAGATGCTAATCTGTCGCTTTCTGTCTCCTCCTTCAAACTCGGGGCCCTGACTGGTTAAGGGTGAGGAGAAAACCAGGATAAATTTGGTGGAGTGTTTTCTAAAGTATCTCCAGAATAAGAAGCTGGAGAAACTTGTAAATAAGGAATATCTAAATTGATAACATGCAGCATTTATTCCTAAGTGCAAACCCTTTTTTTCTTTCATCTCAAACCTTCATGGAAACAGTTTTAAAATATCTACAATTTAGCTCTGAGAAGTGAGAAGCACAATGATTGATAAGGCTTCTGTTACATTAATCAAGTTTAACCAGACGGCTGAAAATCTTTCTTTTTTAAAGGCAAAGCGAAACACATACAGTTTAAGTCTTGCTCTGAAGGCCTTTCTTTCCATAGCTTCTCTTTTCCGACCCTCTTGAAGATCTTTTTAAAACATTTTGCCTTGCATGCTTTGGCACACAGGGCCATTCCTAAGACTGTTTGGCTTAGCAGAAGCATAACACAGCCCACATCTGCAAGCCAAGAGAAACAAAACCGATACATCTAGAGGTACGGCCGCACAATGCACCTCCCAGAAAATTTCTATAACGATGGGGGCTTTCTGCCTCAGGGGAGTTTTTCTGCTTTTATGCATCTTTGTGTTGCTTTTTGAGCTACAACGTGATTGTAGTGAGGGTTTTAGTCAAATAGAAAATTGGCTTTTCTGTTTGTTGTACTTTTTGTTAGCCTTTGTTCTAACTGTACGGCCATTATTTGTAATTCTGAAAATGAGCTTCACATGATATGCTTATGTTTTCATTTTTTATGTTCAGGTCATCAGAAGTTTAGGTTCTTAATCAGTCTGTCATACTATATAGAAATGCCAAACAGCATCCAATCCAGGCTATCAAAGACTTCTGAGATAATTTTACATTAACAACTTAATCTTTAGCATTTCTGATATTTTCTGTCTTCTACTCAGACACGCCACTTAATTGTACCACCATCTGTAATCATTATTTATCACAGTGTTTATACCCCTTAACTTTTTCCCCTTTCTTTCAGATTACAACCACAAACTTTGATGACTTTTATTAGGGTTTTATATGCT
Organism: Poeciliopsis paucimaculata; assembly: GCA_903067055.1. NCBI lineage: Eukaryota > Metazoa > Chordata > Actinopteri > Cyprinodontiformes > Poeciliidae > Poeciliopsis > Poeciliopsis paucimaculata. The sequence goes on along the minus strand of CAEGAD010093610.1, from coordinate 8,162 downwards.
AGATCAACAGATAGTAATAATCATCTCATATGGAAGTAAAATCTACTTTTTTACAATTGAAATAAAAAAACAAAATCAGCATGTTCTTGTATTTAACCCCTTTTACTTTAGCACTCTTAAATAAAACCAAATACAAACAAGTTCCTACAGAAGTCAACTAATTTGTAAACAGAGTCCACCTCTATGTAACTTGAGGTGCATCCAGCTGTTCAAGTAACTATGTTACATTCAGTTGTTGTAAAATTGCTGTTTACATCAACCATGACTTTAAAAAAACTGATTTGAAATTGACGCCTTGAAATTGGGCCTCTGTCTCTTTAAGAAACTCTTGCCAACTCCTTCAGGAAGTCATCGCATCTCTCCTCTACTAACCCTTTAATATTGTTTTTACCAGCATTTCACTGAGAAATAGCTTGTCTAATGAGCTCAGCAGATGCTCAGTTCCACCAGGTGTTTGCTAATTGCTGCTGGCTAGTCTGAAGGAGCTGAGTGGGAGAGGGTTGCTCTGTGAGGCTTGGAAACTGCAGCTCCGAGGAGGAGCTGGATCTAGAAGGCGGGGCTAGGTCCAACGAGGCGTTTTGCACAACTGAATGGTTGCCATGGAGATTAAAATGTTTCTCAAACATGCATGAAAGAATCAAAGCAACACTCTAGGCATGTTTTTGATTAAAAAAATAAAATTATAGCATAATGTAACACTCAAAAAAGTCAATTTTATAGCAGAGATGTAAGGTATTGGGTTTAGATCAAAGCATAATTGTGTTAGAACGGACCAATCAAAGGAAAGAGCTTAATCCAACAGAAGAATTTGTACAAAAACTTAAGAGTGTTCACAGATTCTCCAAATCCAATCTGACTGAGCTTGAACTAGAATTGTGATACTTAAATACTTTTAAAAACAAATTTTAATTTTCCATCCACTTCACAATTATGAGCCACTTTGCGTTGGCCATCTATAGAAAATCTCAACAAGAATGTAACATGAAAATAGGTGGAAAACTTTAAGGGGTATGAATACCTGAACATACATGCACAAACATGAATTTTTAAATTTTCCTCTGAGCTGGAATCGAACTCACAACTGTTCAGCCACGTCTCCTCATAATATGAGCTCCATAAATTGATTAAAGTGCTGAAATGTCGTGAACACTGGATGTTAACTGCAAATACTGAAGCAATATCCTGAGAAATACCAGTATTGAAAACTAATGTGCCTAAATAGAAAACAATCAATAAACCAATCACAAAGCAAAACCTCTGAAGCAAAGGATCATGGGAGGTTTAAACTGCTAATGTTTCTATTTATTTCTATATTCCTCAACAATATTGTTGACTTAGGAAAAAATATGATCTTTGCAGCTTTTTGTGTTTAAATGCATTTTATGTCATTTAGGTGAAACAGAAGAGCCTGAACATCCAACACTGAAGTGTTTGGGTTGCAAAGAAAACGCAGACAGTTTCTCTAAACTCCATCAATTTAAAAGTTTTTGTATTAGAACTACATATTTTGAATACAGGCAACTCGTTCTGTTGCATATTTTCAACCGTTTTCAGAAACGGTTAGATTAAATTTGCCTATTTACCACCTGAGTATCAGAACTTAATAATACCAAGTATTCAGCTTTAATAAATTAAATATGAGCATCCACTATGCTGTCTCAATTGGACTCTATATGGGTAAAAAATAAATCTGCACCTTGTTTTACTGACGGAAATGTGCAAAAATATCAATAATATTGACTGACTAGTTCAATACAAATTAAAAGTGGCACATATATATTCAAAATAAACCCTTTAAAGTGTAAGTTGTTATAGAAAAAGTGAAAGGTATCTCAAGTGTAGTGGTTATAAAATGTCATGACATCTCTACAAAAGTAGCAGATTTTGTGATGTAAATAAATGAACCAGGGTGCAAATGTTTTCGCAACTTTCATTCCAAATCAGTCAGCAGAAATTAAAAAGCAGCAATAACCTGGTTTGCATCAATGTCCTTAAATGAATACTTTGTTGAAGCCCATTTCAGTTCCAGTTTTCAGTCCAGAATCTGATCATCAATAAATAAAGTTCAATTGTTCTAGTAGAATTTCCTAAACATTTGCTCATCTCTGTGTTTTACCAGATGTCATTATTTACAGAGAGGGTACAAAATTCAGCTTATTAAACAAAGGTACCAGTCAGGAGAAGGGCACAAGTACAAAAACAGCTAATTTGGTCTAAACATCACAGTATAGTGAGGTCAGTCATTAGTTACTGGAGAAAACATGGAAAAATGGTCACAAATGGAAACTGGATATTTCTTTAAAACTGGTAAAAGACCAATCAGAAACTGGTCTGTGATGCTGCAAAGAGTCTAAAGTAACACTGAATGAGACTCAGCAACCAATTATGTCCTACAAGTGACACCAATCTGTTCTACATGTTTTATATCTGGACTAAAGTGTAGGATTCGTTCATCAACAAAACATAAACAAGGAGATAGGTCTACCTGTTTTAATTTATTGTTTACCTCAAAAGCTTTGTTATTAAACTGGACCGGACAGCAAAAACGTTGCAAAAACTCCTACATTTATTTATTAGGCTATACTAAAAGAAAGTAGTATTTTAACGCTGATTTATATCCACTGTAGCTGCTGGGTTCTTAAGAAATAGCCTACAGTGAGGTTGTTTTTTGTTGTTGTTGATTTTAAAAATGGTGATAAAAAAAAGAAAGTTAGGAGCAACTTAAGCCAGTTATTGGTTAGAAAGAAACAGAGGGAAGCTGATTTCCAGATTTTGATTTTTCCCAGCTTTAAACCAGCTCCAAGTGCGAGTTTCCCCCTACAGAGCAGCAATCCTGCAGCGCCTCGGTCTGCCCGCCGCCTCTCCCACATTCTCAGACAGTTTATTAAAAAAATCAGACAAAAGGAAAACAAAAATGGCAGCCCTGTCTTATTTTTATAACCAGCGGACGCCATATTCTGCAGAAAGGACTATAACAAGCAGAAAACCCTCCGGGTGTCATTAAAGGCCACTGCGACGCGAATGCATGCGGCAAATTTGCATAAATCGCAGGGATGATTGTTTACTTTGATTTGCAGGTTTGAATAGCCCGGCTTGGCGAGGGGGGAAAAAATCACCACACACTGACACTTCCTACAGCCATCAGCGTGGCTCTTCCACAGCGCCGAGCTGAGCCATGAATCCGATCATCAGGAGGGCTTCAGACGTCATCTATTAACATTTAAGCATCGCAAATGCTCATTTTATTATTCCAAGTTCTGCACGACTTTTAAGAGAAGCGGCGGTGCAGCGCAGCGGCTTTGAGCGACAGGAAAACGGCATAAAGAGGCGGATAATTTGCACGGAGAGACCAACATACCTGCGCCAGCGAGAGCAGAAGAAGCAGAAATTTATAACGGAGCAGGACTCTCCTTTTTCTGCCTGCTTTCAGCCAGACTTCAAGCCTTCCGGGTCGCCTGCTGTTCACTTCTGGGTGCTACAGGCGAGAGGCTGCTCACAGTGCACAGAGAAAAACCCGTTCAGGCGGATTTTTAACCCATTTTCTGGCTCATAATTTTCACCCGATCCGTGCAGATGCCGCAGATGTGCGCGTCGGCGCCGCGGCGCTATTGTAAAAATGAGCGCATGAATTAAAGGGGGGTTCGGCTTTTTGCAAGACCTTCCTGTAGGAGACTATTGTGGGAATAATGAATTATAATATGAACGTCTCTCACTTCTCCTCACCCCGTGTTTAATATAAACCTCGCTAGTGGGCATTACAGTCAGATTATTTGGAGTTGGAGAGTAAAAAGGGACGCGCCTGTTATATTGCAGTGTACTATCATTGCTGCGTGTCTGTCGGAGATAACGTGCATTAAATATGAGTAATCCTGTGAGCTGCAGCAGCATGACAGGATGCTAATGTGCTCTGTGCTTAGCTCAGCAGGAGAGGGCACTGCTGCCACGCCGCAAGCCGCAGCTGGAGGTCCACAGGACCCATCACATGAATGATGGGCTGCTATTGTTTTAGCTTTCAATTTGTTTTATTGTACAACTCCTATTGGGTGGTGGATGCTTCATAAAACTGGAAATTGCACTGGAGCTTTGTTTTGGTTAGGGATTATAAATTGCAATGTTGGAAATATATGGTGACCAAAAAAAACAAAACAACAACAACAACAAAAAACAGAGCATGTAAGAAACTTGTCTTTCATAAAGCAAAGCCAATAATAATAATAATAATAACAACTCAATCAAGGCACAAATATTTATCATAAATCAACAGCCATAAATAAATTTAAAAAATCTAGGAAATGTTGAAAAATCCAATTTTAAAATCTAATTTAATAATATTGCACTAGATTTTAGAAAACATAATGTAGAAAATGTCTCTTTTAAAATATTTCCCCCCAAAAAAGAAGAGCTCCAAATCCTTAGGAAAACTTTGTTTCTAGTTTTCATTTCATTGAGTTTTACTGGAATTTCAAGTCATTACTGGTAGAAAATGGGACAAGCCTCTTTCAAAAGATATTAAAACAGTCAACTTTCTAAAATAACATTTGTTTTTTGTAGTGGTATTTCTTTACATTTTATTTAAAAATAAAATAGTTTATACCATTCTCAATAATTAATCGACTATGAGATACCACTTTGTTAACATCACATATTAATCTTTTTTATAATTGCTGACCAGTTTTTATTTATTTATTTATTTTGCATGTTTCCACCGGCAGTTTTTACAGTTTATTTTTGGCAATGAGTTCCTGGTCTGTGAAGATGGATGGCCTCCTTCCCATCACCTTAATCAGTAGCTCCCTGCACAGATTTCAGTCAGGTTCTAGTTGGGCCACTACGGCAAACTCAAATAACAAAATAAATCGTTAACATGCACCTGTTATTGACAGTGCTCAGCGCCTATATTTACATTAATGGAAAATGCAAAACTGAAACTGGCATGAAATTAAACCTGGGAACCGCAGGAAACAAATACATTTAAATGAAGTTGGAGATATGGAGAGAAGCAAAATGGCTTCCTACTGGTCAGTTTCAGGCTTAGGCCTCCGAATGAATCCCCCTGACCCAACTCTGCCCAACAGAGTCAATAGAGTCTGTCAGTTAATTGATTAACTGGCAGTTCAGGGGTCTGCAACTTTTACAGCCACTTTACAGCTGCAGCCGCCACCTGACTTCTTACAAAAGAGATAACTTTTATGGCGCTGCAGAGAAAGAGCCGTGACCCATACGCAGACTTTAGTCCTTGACGGGCCGTCACGGGTTCAGGTCCCGACCTGATGACCTTTGCTGCATGTCTCCCCCGTCTTACATCAAATCACTCTCAAATGAAGGCTTGTGTAATGCACCCAGGTCTGTTTACCAGTTCAGGGACCCGACCAAAACCCCTTGTGTCATTAGCTCGAGAAATAATGGCATTTGGTTAAATATAAAACAGACTTTAACGCCAAAAAGGATCAAATGTCACACAAGTGGAACGGACACAGAGTGACGTTCACCGTCCAGTGCTTGGCTCCACTCAGCTCACTGTAGGGATGCAACCCAGTGAAGCAAAGGTTGTGAGTTCTGCGTTTATCTTCTGCAGCGTCTCTAAGGGGTGTCGGCCTGCCTTAATCACTTTTTGTTATGAGTAAGACAGAAAACTGTCGCCAGTCTCAAAGGTTGTGCTTATGTGAGCGTGCAGCAGCGCGTATGTGAGCAGCTAAAAGAGACTGAGGAAGGATCATTTACCCATAAGCTGATAAAACAGCCAAAAAAAGGACAACTTTTAAGTTTAGATTAAAAAAAAAATATGGTGGGAAACTTTAAATGTACCATTATTTTTCTTCTTTTACAGATTAAAGTAAAGATAAACAAAGTTTTGCATAAAAAGGATTGACATTTATTCTATGTGATGGAAAATGATGTAAAGAAAACTCACATACTCCAACCTAATAACAATAAAAACAGATCATAAAACACATTATTGATACCTTTAGTGTTATTCTGCATGGAAATTAATTGCAGGAGAAACATCTAAAAATCTACATCAAAATCATTAGCTGTTTCTTTATTATTTTAATCCAACATTTTAAGAGTCATTGTAAAATGAATATATCAAAAAAGCCACTGTGTAATAACACAGCTTCAAGTTGGACTGAATAATTAATTATTCAGTGGAACAATTGTGGTTTCTTCACTCAAGATGGTCAAATGCAAGTTCATTGCATTTGTTCAAGTGTCATAAATAACAGTGAAAATGATAATTTCATAATAACTATTATGGCCTTGGCCAACATGGGTCATTTCCTCGGCTTCATACCAATGACAGAGTTATAGTTCCAGATATTGATATGGCCTTGATGAAAGCAGATTGAGCAATATTCAAGTGAATCCACTTAAAAATGATGGGATTTATATTTTTACTTGTTCACTTTCTGCAGTGAAGAGTTTGTTAATGTAGAAGAAAGGAAGTACAAATAAATTAACTTTATAACAAAATGTGGCTGAAAGGATTACTTTACAGAATGTATCATTGCAGAATGTTTCCAATATAAAAGAGTTTATTTCTATATGCATAAGCTGAATAATGTACCTGGTGGCACTGCAAAGCAACTCATTTTTACATCCATTAAATATAAAAGAGATTATTGTTTAAATGTGTAGTTTGCTTATGGGAGGTTTTGAACTTGAGATCAATTGTTCAACTCTAAGAAAAATGTTCATTCCTTCAATTGAAAACTCTTTTGTCATTGAGTTTATGTTTCACAGAGAAACTGAAACCTTCACTAATCCTGGGCCTCCAATATATCTCGTATATAAACATACATTTATAACTTTAGATGTACGAGTCTTTGTAGAAAGACTATGCTGTTTGTGCAGCTTTAGCCAGGAAACGGGTCATGAAGAGTTCCAGGTCACTTTGACATGAACAGGATGGTTGCAGTTCAGTAAAGGTAATTTGGATCCAAGAAGTTAGAAGAAAGTTTGGACAGATGAGGAAATGACAACTTGACAATACTGTAGCTGTGGGATTACTGGAATTATCCTTCGCTATGAAGTGAACCAAGAAAACTACACACGTCGGAGGAAATGACACTACTGGTCGAAACTTCCCAAATGCAATAGATATGAAATCCTGTAAAAGGTCTTGGAACCATTACAAAGTAGGAGTAACGATTGGATTTGTAATGTGTAGGCAGAAATAAATCTCCAGGTCGGCCTGATTAGAGCAGTGGGAAACACAAGTCCATGTGATCATTGTTTTCGTTCCTTGAGTTTGCAACTTTCATCCCCCACATGAAGAGGTTCAGAAAAATCTACAGCAGTAGCTTCAAAAGGAGGTGATTTTACTCTGCATCGAGGTAAAGGAGCAGTAATCTGCTGTGCTGCCTTGACCTTTAGTTTTCTGCAAATGTAACAAAGTCTATTCCAAGCTGTCTCCCTATCCAAATCTAAATTTGTTCTCTAACTTGAGTCAATGTGTCTGTTTCGCCAGAATGCGTCACCCTTTTATGGCATGACTGAACTAATAGTTCTTATTGCAAAAATGTTCTTTGTTTTAAAACCTGAAAAGGATGGTTCTTTAAACACAAGAACACATTTTCTATTATAGATATTTATCAAAAATTATAAGCAATCTTTTTTTTATTTTTATCAAAAGCTTATGTAACATCTGGGGCCCTAAACAAGTTTTATTTAGCTGAACTGAGGGACAAATGGTTCTTTTTACTACAAAGATTGCAGACTCCATCCTCCTTGTAAAAATTGCTACAGGATTCCTTTGCCTTATAAAGTAATTTATAATTCATGCATAGATTGCACCACAGCATTAAAATGCACCATTTGACCTGGCTTTGTATGGCGTCCTGCTGGTGTGTATTAAACATTTAACCTGAACAAACTGGATGCAGAGAAGATGTTTTCACGCCCTTGGCCTACATCAGCAGGTCTCCCTTTAAAGACACAAACATAAACAAACACGTTGCATCTGTTTGCAGCATGGCTAGCTGGTTGTTCCACTGGTTTTGTAGCTTGCACAAACACAGTCACACCCTCCAGAAATGCACCAGCGCTGTCACCTCCAGAGGCCAGGTGCAGGAAGGGCAGGGGCGGTGGCGGCGGGGGGGGGGGGGGGGGGGCCGGGGGGCCGGGCGGGCTCAATAACCCCCCCAGGGGGGAGCCAAAAGGGG
>CAEGAD010093609.1:0-102713 GCA_903067055.1 Poeciliopsis paucimaculata | reverse complement strand
CACACACACACACGCACACCCCCCCACACACACACACACACACACACACGCACGCACACGCACCCACACGCACACCCCCCCCACACACACACACACCCCCCCCCACACACCCACACACACACACACGCACACGCACGCACACGCGTATACGAATATGCATGTGGAAGCAGCACACTATATGTTGGAATAGGCTACATAACATAAATAGCAATAAAAAAGCATGAAAATAACATGAAAAAATATTTTCAACAATAAGATTGTAAAAGTGAGATGTCTTACAAATTCATCTCATAAAGGGATGTGTTTTAAGAGTTGATTTCAGTGATTTTTTTTATTAAGTTATTATTTAAAAAAAAAAAAGAAAATTATACAGGATCAACAAATATGAATACAAGTCTTTAATCATGTAGTTAGTTATCCAGGTACTGGGACCTTGATTTTTGAAATGCTGTGCATAGTTTACAACAGTGTAATCATTTAGCTCCATAGGCCATAATCTTGGTAAGTCTCAGTGTGGTGGCTTTTTAAACATTGACAAAATACTTTTTCCTTCCACTCAACTTTCCTATAATATGATTGGATAAAGCACTCTATGTATGAATGTATTCCTTTGCTTTCTAACCTTAACTCTAATTCTGTTGGACCCCAGTAATAATAGATTTGGTTCTACTAATGGAGCTTAATAAAAAAAAATATATATATTGTCTTCTGGATAGCTGTGAAGTCAACAGTCTTCTCTATGACTGCATCAGTCCTAAAGTTGTATTTTTGCATTAAAGTAGTTTTAGAGCTATTTTATGATATTCTGTTTTTTTCAGAGACAAACCTTTGGGCTTTTATTGACTGAAATTTCACTTGAGGAATCAATTAACTGTAATAAATCATGTATTGAGAAGTGCCTCTAAGTTAGTTTTTTCAATAGATTTGTTTGCAAGTGGAGTAACCTTCTCGTATTTTATATTTAAATATTCTGCCCACATATAAATGGAGTCCGTTGAGAAGAAAATTACTGGAGCTTCATGGGAAGAGGATATGAGTCAGACTTCACTGCGAAAACAAAAGCTTCTGGTAAAAAGATGAAAAGCAAGGACACACAGTGAGAGAAATGCAGAGAGTTATAGGGATAGAAAAGAGGGATTGCCTCTGAACAGGAAAGGAAACAGAAGAGGAAGAGGACAGTATTTTTTTAGTACTTCACTTCCTGTCCACTGCTTTGGTTCAGTTTCCATTTCCAGACTGTGGCTGACTGAAGCTTCTCTGTAGACGTAACAGCAAAACATCCAAAAGAAGATCAAATAACAGCTGAAGTACTTTTCTGTACTTCATTTTGTGCTCTAGATTTTGCAATAAAATGTGTAATCTCAGTAAAACAGGCCCTGCTGCTGATGGAATAAATGTAAACATGGGTGTACTATGAAGGAGAAACATTGGATTTGCCAACAAAGACACAGATTTGTCTTTTTTTTTAATATGCGTAAAGGTAATCTCGGCGTAATATGTTTTAAATTGCATTTCATGGAACAATAATTCCAAAAACAACATTCCTTTCAGTCCTTTCCTGGAAAGCCCTGACTCAAATGTTTCCTGAAAAATGTTATTTTCCACTAACATGCTGTGATCAACAAAAAAATAATGCGACATTATTATGGTCGCATTATTATGGTCGCATTGGGAAATCCTTAGATTTCCCAATGCGACATTGGGAAATCTAAGGAAGAATAGTTTCTGAGCTCTAAAGAAGCAGTCCTTTTTCAGGGAAGCTAGTTTTCTGGGGTGGGGGAAATAGAAGAGAAACTACAGTAGAAAAAAAAACTATTGTGCTCCTCAGTTGGGAAACTCAGGTGTATCAGCAGCAGAACGACAGGCAAGCTAAAGCTTGCAAATTAACACCAAAGTAATAAAGGTCATTTTAACAGAATATGAACAAAATAATGATAATCTGCAGTTATTAAAATGAACATACTCAGGTTCAAAGAACTGTGCCCCCGATTATGATAGTTCGATAAATGTAAAAAAAGAAAGTTTAGTCTTAATTGTGCATGAAAATAACAAACTAACAAGGAATATAATGGTTGGAGATAAAATGTTAGAGAGATTAGACTTTAAAATAGTTTATGAGTTGTCATTGAATCAATAACAACAATTGCAAAACCAATTGGAAAAACAACCTGCAATTGATTTTGTTTGAGGGAGAAAGAAGAATGGGACCCCGAGTGCTTTCCATGATGACGCATTACTTTGAAAGCTATTTTTATGTCATTAAAAAGGTTCACAAAGCAAAGAAAAAGAGTCGCATCAAGTTAAATTTAGCATGTGTGTGATAACAGCATTTCAAGCATGAAGCTGTAGTTAGATTGGGTGAAATAGGGTATTTTGCCATTTTAGTATGTGAGTAAATATTAATTCTCTCAGTTCTAGAGCAGGATATCTTTCCCTGAATCTCTCTTCAAAATGTTACTCTCACACTCATAAAAGCTCTAACCTCTCTCGAAATATAGCCTGACCAACTGAGTCTGGTGGTGGAATGGGACAGATTTGTTTTCCTGTAGCATCATAATCCAAAGAACAAAAGACATTTGAGCACTTGCTAACATTGTCCAGCAGAGGGCGTCAAACTCAACAACAACTCGCACCACTAATATGACTCGTACACATACAGAGGCTGAACTGCTGGGAATAATGCAATATCTATACCTATGGTATTCTCAATTTGACCCAGTTACTCACGCAGATAAACAGTGACAAGGAACATTTCTCTTTGTTGTGTCAGCAATGTTACATGTTTGCTCAAGTCATTTGAGATTGTTTTATTAATTGAAACTTATCTCAAGCAGGAAAACTTTACATGTTTAAAACCTTTGTTGCACTTGTGTGCTGCTCTGTTGAGACATAAAAAATGGCTTCTCTATCGACGAAGCTGAAGTTGGTTTCCAAGTCCAGCTTCCGACTCGACAAAGAGCTAAAGGGGGATTCCACCTAATTTTTCACTACCTTCCGCATCTTTAATCTACTCTAGTTAAAAAAAAAAAACTACATCACATAGACTCATCAAACTTGGACTGGATTATTCTGCTCTAAAAGCAGAATATTTAGAACCATGTTTGGGATTTGGGATTCTTTTTTTTTCTGATTTATAAAACTTCAATAAAGAACAATTTGACATTTTTTCCCCAATCTCTGTCACACTAGAACTGCTCTAATTACAAAACTACAACAGCTAGACTCTTCAAGCCTGGACTAGATTATCCTCAACTAGTAGCAGAATATTTACAACCATGTTTGGGATTTGTGAAACTTTTTTCTGATTTGTAAAACTTCAATAAAGGTTGATTTCACCACTTTTTGTGGATCTCTGTCATAACAGAACTGCTCCAGCTCCAAAACTACAACAAATAGACACTTCAAACTTGGACTGGATTATTCTACTCTAATAGCAGAATAATTTAATCCATGTTGGGGATTTGTGACACCTTTATTTGATTTCACAGACAGCTGCAGAAGATCTTTCCTTCTGTGTCGATTTAGTCGTGTTGTCGTGTTGTCAGACCGACTCTATTCAGTCGGCCAGTCAGAAGGCTAAAAAAACACACCATCATTTCTGGATTGTAGGCTGTTGACGGTGATCCTTTTATTTATGGCCACAAACTCTTATTCATATCATATTCTCCATTTGACCCTGCAGGCAGAGTGACCAATTAAAACTAAAGAAGAAGCCATAACTCACTGGTATAAAGCGTGACAAAAGCACCTGTTTCTAAACACCAGCATGAAATCAGATTGGGTTAGTAAGGTCACAAACGAATGGCACATCTACAGATAATGTGACAAACAATTTCTGTCACCATAAGGATTTTGGCAGAAGCGCCAGCCCTCCTTTTCTCTCTGTGCTTCAGATGAACAAAGAATGTCCCCAGTTGAACAGCAGTTGTGGCCTGTAGGTATGCAGAGTACCTGTTTTGCAGGTCTGAGGGGACAACGCAGAAGCAAATAAACAAAAAAGACGGAGCATTTTCTCCCTCACGGGAGCTGTGATCAACTTTCAAGCTTTGTTCTCTAGACATGAATCCACAATTTAAGACAGGAAATCTCCACTGGCCTGAAAGGCATGCAGGTGTTGGCCCCGGTTACTGTTTTGACCTACAGATTCTGTGGTCTTTGCAAAAAAGAAGATAAGTTGTTTGTGCAGTTTGTGAAATCGGAAAATCTGCACGTAATGCATTTTTTTAAGTATCATTCTATCATGTGATTGACAGAGGAAAATATGTCACATATTGTGCATGTCCACTGATGTTTATTTATTTATTTATTTATTTATTTATTTATCTATCTATCTAACCATATCATGAGTGGTGGCAAGAAGGCATTCATCCTCAAAGACCTGGAGCTCATCATCAACAATAAACCTTTTTAGGACCAGAAAATCCAAAAAGCTGCTCTGCAATTAGAAGAAGATTTACATTTCTGAAAAGAGAAATAATATTTACTTTGACATTTTATGGTACAATGGAAATAAAAAGAGAAACTTTAATTAATTAAAAAAAACAACAACAAAGATCACTCTTTCAAAATGACTCATCTTCTGGAAGATGTGTCCATCACTTTCTATCAAAAACAAACTTCTTGGCTGAATAAAAATAACTTTAAATCTTTTCCACATTTGTTATATAGCCTGGTGTGAGTACTTTGAGTAACACTGTTTTTACTAAGGGAATAGACTTTAATCTAGCAGTTTCAGATTAAAGGATATATAGAGAGGAAGAATCATTCCTTTTGTATTTCTTCCAGTGTTCTGGGTCCTGTCTTATGGTGTCTTCTCTATAGGGATCTACTGTATGTTTGAGGACTGATATATACATGGAAGAAGGTTAAACTTGTCTGTGGTGAGTCATATTTGCATTGATTTGGTGACGTATTTTGAATCACGATTCTGCTAAAATGCAGACTCAGTCAGATATTTTCTGACCTTATTGTGAAATCTCAATACAAACAGATGTGATGCACCTGAACAATGTCCCCTAGACTTTGAAGGAGAAAAGTCGTCAGCATCACTGATCCGTCATCATACGTATCAGTGAGCATGAGGTTCTTTTGATTCTTTTGTATAGAAAAGTGTTGTTGCAGAGAAGAAAGATCTTTGTCTTATAAAGTTGTGATGTATCTTTTCATAAATAGTTGGCATAACTTGGTGACCCCAGCCCTTCCTCCTCTGCTGCAGTTTTTGAACTTTATTTATTTATTTTTATTTTAACTGAATTTTCCTTACCATCTCTTTGGAGATGGTGGAAGGATAAACTTTGGTCTTTGCTAAGTCTGGTTTACAACAGTTTATTTTTATGGTATTGCTCCGACTGTAAATATAGGTTGTCTTGAAGGCCATGTTCTCCTATCTTTCCCATTCTGGGACGGCTGAGTGCAATGTTTTTATTCCCCGTCAACAATTTGAGATTACTAATTAAAAGCTCAAACACTTGTATCAAATAATCACCAATAATAATCACAAAAAATATCTTAGTTTTTCTTTTACATATCATCAGGTAGAAAGGAGTGCGTATGACACTGTAGTCATACACAGTTGTGACTTTTAGAAAGTATTTTTATATCATCAGGTGTTTAGCAACCATTTCTGACAGACACCTGAGACAGCCTGTACGGTTTAACCTGAGGGATCTATATCAAAACCTACTGACACAATACACTGATTGCTGGAAGAACATCTGACAATAAACCATGCCAGGAGCTGTTGCTGTTTTCTTGAAAAGTCACAGCATGGGCAGGTGCAGAAAGCGAGTGTTTGTGTCGGTGCTCCATCTATAATTAGTCAAAGGGAGGGCTGAGGAGTGATGCTGCAGTGGTTTTACATGTCCTATAAAGGCTCTATCCTTCAGCCACCTCTGGGACAAACACCTGCACAGGTATCAGCAAGGTAAGACTCCCTTCAGCTCATCATGCAGCTCTTTAACTAAACTTTGAACTGGATCGTGTTTATAGCTGACGTAGTGAGTTTGGTTTTATTGTGCAAAATCAATCAGAAGATTGTGAAGAACTCTGCAATGTTTTGTTGATTCTACTCATTGACATCTGAGGAAAAAGAAAACTTAACATGTTGTTAATGGTGCATTTAATTGACTAAATCTGTTGACGCCACCAAAGCAGGATGGATTCCTATGCTGTTCTGTCACCATGTTCTTATTTTCAGCTAAAACCAAGCTGATAGTTTCCTCCAGGGAGCATGGATCTTTTCCTCTGTCTCCCTCTGCTGGTCCTGGTCCTCCAGCCTGCCCTGTGTGTGTACAACTGCTCCACAATGTATGAGCGGACACCAGGTGAGGATCCATCAGCATATTAATATTTAGGAGAGTTTTTTTTTTTTTTTTAAGAAAGAACTTTTGCTATGTACTTTGCAAAAAATAATGCAAAGCAAATTACAAAAATCCTACTGAACTAAACAAGACAAAGCATAGAAAAAAAACTAACAAAAAACCTGAAATACATGAATAGTAGAGAGGATATGACTTTCACAACCAATTTGTTTTAGTGTCAATGGAGAGACAGTAAACAAGTCATTTAATCACTGAATTGAAATAAAATTAGTTAAATAAAAATATATACTAAGCGTTATAATAAATATTACATCATGAAAGAAAGAGGGGAAAAGACATAAAGAAAGCAATAAAGAGAGAGAGAATGAAAGAACAAAAGAGACTAAACTACAATGAAAATACATTTAATTCAAAAATATTAAATTGAATTAAATTTAGTTCTAAAGCGGCTTAATTGCACTGTCATGTTACAGTTAAAGACAGACTCAATTTATGTATAGGCTTACATCACCAAATCAGTCCACGCATATAGACAAATTAAAATCCCATTTATCACAGCAATAAAACAAAAAACCCCATTAAGCATCATTAATAAAATAATCTTAAACAATAAATATAGCAAGCTGAAACAAGGAAGTATAAATGTAAATATTTAAAACCAAGTTTATGCCTCACCAAAACAAACAAATCAATAAATAAACAAACTGAGTAATCTACATTTAATACGTACAGGTGTAAAAGTTCACCAATGACATGAATACCATTGTACAGATAATAATTTTTTTTTAAACAATATAAAGTCAAACTTCAGAAGTCCTTCAATATATAGAAACAATGCAATTAAACAAGCAAAAAAAAAAAAAAAATCTGCATTAAATTCAAACGTGTATGAACCTTCACTAATCATGGTAGTAATACAAAGAAAAGGCTAGCATACTTAGAACCGCCACAAAGAAAAACAGTTTATTTTTCCTGATGTCAATTTGAAATGCTGTGAAGTCATTGTGTATCATTTATATTTGTATTGAGTGACAAAAATCAGTGAAATTATTTTGATTCATCATTTTTAGATAACTCAGATCTGACAATTGAATGTGGCACCACCATGATAACCATAGAGGTCAACCTGTGCACGGCGCTGTGGGCAGGCTTCAACTCCTCCACCCTGGCTCTCAGCGGGAACCACAACAACAACGCCTGCCTGGGCTCCATCGACAAGAGTGTGGAGCCTCCGGTCATCCGTTACCACCTGCCTGTAAACAACAGCGTGGACAACTCCTGCCGCCAGTCTCTGCAGGTAAAGCATGACGCTTGGAGCACGTTGGAGCACACTGACCTGCCGGATTAAAGGGTGAAAGTGCAGAAGAACTGAATGCATGTTGTGCTTTCATGTTCAGATCGTGGATGAAACTCCAGACCCCTCTGGTCCCTTCAGTAGTTTCTCAAGTATCCAGACAGTTATCATCTCATCGTACATCGACACCCCAAAAACGGAGGCAGGGATCATCAGCTACTCCACAGATCTGTATTATTACTTCTCCTGCCGCTACCCTCTGGAGTATCTCATCAACAACACACAGATTGTAGCGTGAGTAGCACTGAGTGTTGATTTATTCTAAAAATCATTATTATTACCAAAATTCATTCATAAAAGCTTCTCTAATTTCTGATTTTCTTTAGCTCATCAGTCTCCGTGGCAACCACCAATAATAATGGAAGCTTCATTGATACACTAAAAATGGGTGTCTTTAATGTAAGTACAATTCCACTCAATGAAGGAGATTTGTCACTGCTCCTGTTTAATAAGCCTTATTTCCTCAGGACACAGACTACAGGTATCCACTGATGGTTCCGTCAACAGGACTTCAGCTGCGAACCAAAGTCTATGTGGAGGTGAAGGCTGTTAACCTCACAGGAAAGTGAGTAAATCCTGCTATATTTTCACTCTGACTGGCTCAAAGTGACAGCTAAAGGACTAAAATGTAAGAATTTTCTTTTTGCTAACCTTGTTTCCAGTTTCCATGTCCTCCTCGATCACTGCTTTGCGACCCCCAGTCCTTACAACATGACTCAGGCGGATCAGTATAACTTCTTCACCGGGTAGAGAAGTCTGGATAAAACCAAATCTTAGGGTTGACATCTAACAACAACAAAAAAAATGTGATCAAAAGTACTTTTGCTTTTCACCAGCTGCCAGGTGTCATCAAGGACATCTATAACGAGCAACGGCCTTTCCAACGTGGCACAGTTCAACTTTGAGGCCTTCCGCTTTGTTCAGCACAGAGACCAAGAGAAGTCCACCATCTACCTGCACTGCATCCTGAGACTGTGTGAGCCCAACAAATGTAAAGAGGTGCTGAATGTAAGTTGACGAAAGCAACAAAACCTTTTATCTACAAAGATCTGAAAGCAGTGTTTTCTTTACACAGAAAAGAATGGAAGGTAAATAGGTTGGTTGCTACCTATGCTAACAAATATTAATGCTCTAGTTTGAGTCGTTCAGTCACATAAAATCCCAACGTAACACTTTAAAGTTTGTGGTTGTTCCATAAAAAATCATTCAAAATCTATGCATTTTGTCAGGCTTGTAATGCGAGAAGAAAAAGATCTCTGACTCCTTTCGGAGAAGAAGGCAGCAACTCTGCCACCGTCTCAGTCGGACCTCTCTACACCGCCGCAACAGGTCAATGAAATATAAATGCCCTTTTCTTACTATTCATTCAGCATTAAGGTAAATTCTGTGCCTGATAATTTCTTTAATCTTGCCCCACCAAAGATGTGCCTGAGGCTGCTGGCTCTAGTAAGTATTTTTGAATTGTAATAATCTTACATTACACGTCCATAAATGTGTATCAACACTCTGAACAAACTGAAATGTTGTCTACTGTGTTTAGCAGCCAGTACTGTAGCATCAGGAAGTGCTGGTGTGGATGCAAGTAACTTGCTGGTGTGGCTCATGTTGGGGTCGGCTGTTGTCTCCTTGCTTCCTGACACGGCGACTGGTTTGCCTTGAAAAAGTCATCCTTTGGCTGGAGGACTAACATGGAAACATCAGTTTTGACAGACTGATCAAACAGCCTCTACAAATTATCACTACTCTATGTCTTTTAATCCGATTGCACCTTCAGGTTTATGTTAAAATGTTTTTTGTTTTTTTTTTGTCTTAGCCTCAAGTGAGCAGATAGTCCAATCAAATGTTGTGGGACCTTATGTAACGTTTTCTATTTGCACTCTTGCATTGATATTGTCTTTAATGATTACGAAGGAATAGAAAAGCTGAACAGTGAAAAATAAATCTCAAGATTGTAAGCCGCATGATCATTTTCTTTCACATGCTTGTAAAATCTCTCCTGCATTGTTTTGCATTGTTGTAAAATAGAATCTTGCACAAAACAAAAGGACTTTTATGCAAATATAGATTATCTTTCTTTAATAAACATATGTGAAAAACTAAGCCATCTTGGTTCTGCACTCTTGAATCTCAAACTATTGAAGCTTGTGATACGAACATGGCACACAACCCAGCGCGCCATTCTGTCCGGAGCGAAAGAAGTGATTACAACCAAAAGTTAGAAAGACAGACAGAAATTGATTTAGAAATTTCACCCCAAATTGTTTACTGGACTTTTTATTTAAATATAGATAACCTTTCATAAATAAAACTCAAAACAACAGTATTATTGTGGTTATGAACTCAGACACAACACTTTAGACAGGCAACAACTACTTTTACACTCCACTAAAAGAGACAATATTTACTCACATACGCAATATCATCTAATTGCCTTCAATCATTTAGACATATTTACAAACACTTTTCCACTCTGGCAAAGAGACAAACAAAACAAGCAGGAATTCTGGGCAGGAAAACAGGTCAGAGCGGGTCACTTCACATGTTAGTTTGTCTAAGTGCGTAAGGCAAAAACACACATGCCCTGGATTAAATAACAGAGTTGAACTGGGATGTTTGCTTTTTTTGTAATTTTCCTTTTGACATGGCAAACCTTCAAGTCCACTTCCAACATTTTCTTTCAACTCTCTTGCACATAGTGGTTGGAAAGGCTTATCTAAATACGGATAATCTTTCTTAAATAAGGATGAATCAAGTAATTTTAGTTCTGCACTCTGGAATCACTGAAAAGACAAACAGCAAATGAAACAAAACACATGTTTTTACACATATACAACAAAACACTTTACAAAGGCAGCAACTTATAAAAAAGGAGATACTTTCTCTATTTTTTGCTTACTGATGAAAAAAAAGTCATCTGAACATTTTCTATTTGGTCATATTTACAACCAGTTTTCCATACTGACAATGGCAAAACAAAGAAGATGGATGCTTAGATATTTTTTGTTAAGTGCGTGTTTTAGTTACTGCACAGAATGCATAATGTCCTGGATCAGAGCAGATAGTCTAACTGAGAAGTCCTCCCGCAAAGATGCACCTTCCCGTATCGACGAAGAAAGAGGCTGAGACACGATGGAGGCGCCTCTGGCCTCCTCCTCCACACCAATAAACAGTCTCTCCATCCGGGCCTGCAGCGCCTGACTCTGCAGAGCTGCGTTGTGGCAGAATTGCTCCAAACCGTCTGCAACGTCAGTCTGAGGAGGCTGAGCAGACTCCAGCAGAGCTGCCAGCTGCGCTCTGAAAGCTCCCACCTGGCTCTGCATCTCCTCCCTCAGTGAACTCACTTCCTGCCCCAGCTTGGAGACCACTGCCTGCCAGACCTCTGATCCAATCGTGCCCTCTTCAGCATCGCTTTTCTGCTTCAGTTGTTCAATCACACCACTTGCTGAGGTTTGGAAGTCATCGATGAGGCTGGATAGCTGGCCGCTGCTGAGCTCCAGGTTTTGACTAATCCACTGGAAAGCTTCTTGGTAGAAAGCAGGACTGGCCTCCGCCTGAGCCGGCGTTTTCTCCAGGCCCTGCAGGTACAGCCTGAGCTGGCTGCACAGATCCTGGGTGTTGCTGCTCAAGGAGTCCTGCAGCTGCTGGGTGAGCGGACTCAAGCGCTCCTTCATGCTGTCCAGGGTGGCGCTGAGTTGTGCTGGGGATGGAGACAACCTCTCCCGCAGCTCGGCCAGCTCCTGGCGCAGACGGACACGCAGACGCTCTGACTCTATGGCGAGTTTGCGCTGCATTTCCTCTGCAAGGGGATGCTTCGCGTCATCACTTTCAAGGGTGTAAAGACCACTGCTGTCGATGACGCTCTTGTACATCCCACTAAGCACAGAAAGTGAAACAGTTCATGCCAACGTATGACTAAAGGATTAAATGAACAAGCCTAAAAAAACACATCCTTTGGAATAATGTCAGTTAATTTGTATAATTGGGATAAAATTTACAAAAGTAAAAAAGAAATACCATCATCTCTTTTTGAAAAAGTGAAAGAAAGATGCTTATAAAACTCTAATTGCCTATTACATCACAAATACACACCTTGGTATATAGTTTACATCATATATAATTATTTATACATATTCCACTTTGGATCAAACATATCACAGTGCTTTCAGAAGTTATTCATACCCCTTTAACTTATTTTAGATGTCTTTTATTAGGATCTTTTATTTACCCAAATTAATTCAGTATCATAAGAGAAAAGAAAACTAATTTATGTTTCAAATTTTCTAACTCTAAAAAAGTGTGCCATATTTCTGCACCCTAAATAATTTGGAAAGAAAATGACGCGGCTGCTGACCATTGAAGACTTTTAAATTGATAAGACAATAATGCAGAGGTTCAACCAAGGTACCCACGGTATCACTGGAGGAGCTGCAGAAACCTACTGCTGATGTGGGACAATATATGTTTGCTTCAGTCATTTGTAGGTGCCAAATAAGTGAAAGAAATTGAACTCTTTTGCCAACATCCAAAATCTTTGTGTTCCTGCAGAACAGTCACCCTGAATATACACCCAGGGTTTCAGTGGAAGGACAAAAAAGAAAAAAATATTCATTATTAGAATGGCCTGGTTAAAATAGACACCAATAAAGCTGTTGGTGTCAAAAGTAAAAAAAATAAATAAAAAAAACCCCTGAAATTACAGCAAAAGGTGGTTTTATAAGATATTGCCTCAAGGGGACTGATCACAAGTGCACACTGCCCATTGTTCAAAGGGTATAAATAATTTCACAAGACACTGGAGATTTTTTTTTTATTGTCTTCATCAATAGCTGCTTGTTCTGTTCGGTCAACTTACTGGATGTCTTTTGAGAGGTGAGTCTTGTCAAACACGTGGTTAGCCTTTGAGTCAACCCAGGCTGCCTCCCTGGAATCACTGTGCAGAGGATGGGCTGAAGACAACAACAAATTTGTAAGCAAAACACAAAACAAAAAACATAACCGAAAAAAGCAGAGATGTAAAATATAAAAAAAATATACCTAAAGCTGTTGAGAGGGACAGGGTGATGATCACTAATTCCCAAATCATGTTTATCTCTCTGTAAAAGTGAAATAAGGGAAACTGATAAGAATACCAAAACACGACAAACACATTTGGAAGCCATACGACTTGTTTTTCACATATCCCTTACTTAGAACAAGAGGAAGATCAGTGCACAACAGAGAAGCAGGTTCTTTATCCAAGTAGTCAAGGATCAGGGGTCTGTGGTCTGACTTCTCTTCTGCTCTGACTTATAAAGGTCCTTGTTATCAAAGAGGCTGCCCAAACCCTGCCTGTGTCAACAGTCAACACGTGGAGGGTCACAGTGATTATCAAACACAATATACACACTCTTGCAAACACACTGTGTGAGGTCACGGTGATACTATCGACTGCTCAATCGTCATAAAACTTAAATTCAGAGAATTGTTGATAATCTAAACTCATTTTAGGTTATTGTGAGCATTAGTGAGGATGAAGCACTTTTAAAATCACAGACGGTGGTACAACTATTTTTGTTGTACCACCGTACAACAAAAATAGTTGTACAAATATTGGATTCCAATATTTGTACTTTATGACAATTGCACAGAACAGCAGCCAACAAGAGAAAAAACTAAAAACAGAGAACCAACTCAAAGAAAAGATTCAAATGTCACTGGTGGAGATTGAAGATGTAAAGCATTTTGTTTTATAGTTTTTAAGCCGAGCAGCAGTCTGTGTTTTCAAGCTTTGGACATGCTCGAACAGTTCTCATCTGGTGTTGTCTGCTCACCAGAACAGAATTGGTGATCATGTTTGTCTCTTTCAATGAAAAAGATGAATTATGTTTATATCTCGGATAATTCACTCTTTTTTTTCTACGTGGTTTTGTTGCGGCCGATATGGAGATCTGGGTGAAAGTTGAGTCCAGTCAAGTTAGATAAGCTGCAAGTCGTCACTGTGGCGTCAAAGTCCATGGCTACCGTGATGAAATTCCCTATGTAGGTTATTCCAGGTATCCAAAGTCTCACACTTATTCCACTACAATAACAGAGTATAAGACCTTGACTACTGAACAGAAAAACAGGCCTACTGACTGTTTTCTGCACCTTTGAGTTTGTTTTCGGCCGAGTCAGGATTTATCATCGAAATTTAGTTAGAAGAAAAAGAAATGCACACAAATGTGGTACTCTGAATGCAAATAACAGTGCTTATAAGTAAAATGTTACATAATTACATTATTTAACGCTTCTGCTCAAATGACCAGCCAGCCGACAGAGCTTCATATCAATAAGCAAAGCTTTTTTTTTTGTTGTTTTTTTTTTGTGATTTTACTATGGAGCAAAGGGCAATCCTTTGGCACTGATTATTGAACAAACATGAAGATATTAGGGTCAAAGGAACTACTAATTGAAGGTTTGTAATGATTAAACCAAACAGTCTATATCGGTTACCGACGGAATATGTATTTCAAAACATGCACTGTTTTGATTACGGTGCAAAGAGGGTTTCTCACACAATGGGCATGACGGCTATTAGGAACGACGACGATGATCTTTACTTTACTTTGGAGCTACCCACAGACAAACTTAAGTTTCTGAAATGAGTCATGGGTGAACAATACATTGCTCAGTTTGAACTGAACACACATGAGCTCTTTTGAAACATATGTAGAACAGAATAAACAGAGTCTCTTTCTTGGATGCAAACATTTGCCATCAACAAACAAATCAAATAGTAGTGTCTTCTGTTTTATCCAGTAGAAAGTACTCTATGTTGTTTAGGAAAATGCTTTGAAACAAAAACTTGTTGAGAATTGTCCAAATAAATCAACAGACCTGAATAAAACTAGGTTCACCTGAGGTTATGAATAGATCTGAGGGGTCCTTTTGGTAAAACAGTCATCAAGCAAAGGAAAGCAGTGTTCACTCACATAGAGCGCCAAATCAATAATCAGTGTCATGGTAGGATTGAAAAGAACAAATAGAGTAAGGTGATCCTTCAGCAACAGGCAGGTGCCCTTTCTTTCCCCCTGCAGCTTTCCTCTGAGCAGTCGCTTTACTGTCACTGTCACCTAACCTCGCTGGCCTTATAAATCATTCAGCTCCCCACTGAAAGCCATGCAGACTAACTAGCCTGGTGCATAATCATTTGTGGAGAACATCGGAGTACAGAATTTTGTCAATGGACTACACTCCCAGAGTATTACTTCTGATATTTTTCTTCAAAACACGGACCATGGATGAATCACTTCTAGAGTTTGTGTGTAAAGCAAAGGAATTCATGGGACATGTTGGTCAGCAAGCAAGTACTTGAAAAACTATGCAAACATGCAGATGCATGTGGTTTGGCATTTTGCAGTGCTGCTGAGTGCAATGGCCCAAGAGAGAAACATCAGTCAACAAAACAAGGAAAATCTGCACTGCGAGCCAGGTAAACTTTCTCAACTGATTTTTTCTTCTTACGACTGCAACATCAAACAGTAAGACAGAGTGACATGTTTTTGCACATATTAGGTTTCTACTGTCCTCCAGCCAGCTTCAGTCCGGTCCCCTGTCCTAGAGGCACATATGGGCCAAATGCTGGAGCTGTGTCCCAAGAAAACTGCCTGAAGTGTCCTCCACAACACTACTGCCCTCGACTAGGCCTGCTCTCCCCCCTGGCCTGTGGTCCTATGGCTGTGCAGCCTTTGTCTGGCCAGGATGTCTGTATTTGCTCAGGAAATGGACAAAGTTTTCAGGTGTTTCTTCCCACCCTTTGTTGTTCAGGTGTTTTTACAAGGCATAAAGATCAGCACAGCAACTCTTGCAGAGTGAAGAAGCATCCGCTCCACTGTGCTTATGATTTCTTTGTCGTCTTCTTGCTCTTTCCTCACAAATACAGTGAAAGGAGTAGCTTCCTGACTGTCACTCAGAAATATTAGACGATAAGCAATCTGTAGCTTCAAGGCAAGGGAGTTCCAGATAGTATTACTGTACAGAAGGATCTAGTTTCCCCATGTGGTTGCAGTTGCATAGGTGTTGACCTCTCTTCTCATCAGCTCAGGATCAAGGGAATAAGATTTGGCCGTGGTTGTCTGTGGGAGAACATTTGTGTGTAGAAATATGGCTGCAAAACCACATTTGCAGCCATATTGGTTGCAAATAAAGTAAATTTGCAACCTAAATAAATGAGGACTTACTGTGTACTTAAGGTGGATCAGAGATTGTAAACAGGTAGAAAACCTTTCTAAATCCTTTTAAACCTTTCTCCTCCTTTATTATATTATATTTAGGATATATAAATAAGCTTACACACTTGCAACCTTTGATCAGAGATATGATAGAACAAATGAATTTTGTTGTACAAAGGTATAAGTCAGGGAAAGAGTGCAAAAATAATTTCCACAGCAATATTTATAAACAACAATGTGAAAACAGCATTCAATGGAGAAAACACAGG
Organism: Poeciliopsis paucimaculata; assembly: GCA_903067055.1. Lineage (NCBI taxonomy): Eukaryota > Metazoa > Chordata > Actinopteri > Cyprinodontiformes > Poeciliidae > Poeciliopsis > Poeciliopsis paucimaculata. The sequence goes on along the minus strand of CAEGAD010093609.1, from coordinate 86,581 downwards.
ACTACTGCAAGGTTAAAACTGAAACAAAAAAGAAAGAAAGACGGAAACTAGTCTACCGGGGCGTCAAGAGGTGGGCTCTGGCAACACTGGAGAAGCAGAAAGAATTTCCTGCAATGTTCTCAGTCTGACAATCTTCTACATTCCCCATGGAGACAAAGCTTTGTGGAAGGTTACAGGTTTGAGCATACAGCCCATGGGTTGCACGCAGTTTGTAGGGAAAGGGTCAAATTGGGTACTCAGAGAGATTGGGTAAATACTTTGTTGATAGTAGCTTCCCAGCAGCACGCCTAAGGAAGTGAAAAAGAGCAGAAACCATAAGTGCATAACCTGTTAAATAACGGAAGTTGCTGTAGTTGAAAGTATGTTTTGTCTTTGCATTAAATCTTTGTCTTCTCGTCATTTTAACCAGTCGGCATATCATTTCTTAGACCTTTTATTTTTCCTTTTATTTCCATAGAGAACTGATGGCCGTTGCTTCTGTACAATCGGATACCAGCCCAGCAGTGATGGAGAAATGTGTGTGCAACAGCTGTACAACATCTGCAGAAATGGAAAGTCTCGCACACAATATGGGGACTGCTTGGACCAGCACCAGTGGGCTCTTCACTGCAAGGATAAGGTAAATGCTTGAACTTATGATATGGCCCTTCATATTCACTAAAGAAGAACTAGGGGAAAGGTCTTTGGTTTATCTTGTTCAAAATGATATGAGACAGGAAACTCGTACAGAAGATATGCAACATCTATGACCTGTTTAAAGAATGCATTGAGTAAGCACACAGTCCACAATCAATGAGGGTAATGAGTACAACCTGGATGTCTTTGCCCTTTACCCCATGACCCTGACAAGCCTCCAAGCTTAGTAAACCCAATTAATATTTAACCATAAGCTGCTTCCTCTGATTTTGCTCAGCAATGATTTCATAGTTGTGTTGATTCAGAGGAATTAATCCGAAAACGTACATGTCACAAGAGTTGCATTGGCTGTTTTTCTGCAGGTGTGCCAAACACCAGAGGACTACCGTGGTTATGACAGGATTCTGGGTCTGTGTGTGTGCAGAGAGCCTCCTGGCAGAGCTGCATGTGGAGGCCTATGCAGGCAGAAGCCAGCTACACATCTGAAGCTCCAGTGCAGATATGATCAGGATATGGCTCTGACATGGAGCTACGAAAGTCAGGTGGACAATAGATTAACATCCGTACTGATAAAATGTACCAAAAGACTGAATATTATCTTAGATTTTAAGTATTCAATGTTTTTTTTTTTCAATTGTTACACTCATATTCATGTCATATATTTATTGAATAAAACACAATAGACAGATAAGCCTGTTCTGATAATGCATACATGCATGTATTGTCATCTTCATTGTGAAACTGCAGCCTCATCTCTTGTGTTGCATTGACCTATTAATGGTAAAGATTGTCATTGTGTGCCTGCAGGTGTCAAGCGTCTCAGGCAGTGTGCTGGAAACGGTTTTTGAAAGGTGGGATTCCAAGGGGACTCTGCAGTGCCACAGCCATCACAAACCCTCACGTCCTGTCTACATTGTTCAGACAACAGGTGGAGATGCACTTTCAAACAATCACAGACACACACACAATAGGGTTTTCCTACCCAGCAGCTGATTTCTTTGTGGATCCCTGTCACACTCATGACCTCCTTTTTCTTTTTAATCTGAATCACGACTGCTAGAGGCAGGACTCTTTGGCCTCCTCAGCGGTCTCCCAGAGGAAATTCTGCAACTGTTTCCAGACCGCACACAGAGCTCAGCCGGTTTGTCACTGCCGCACACCAATCGAAATAACAATGAACGCACGGAAATTCTCAACACATGCAAACTAAATTATCGAGTTATTGAGATTGTTGTTCTGCGTGGTTTACAGATGAAGACTATGACGTTTTAGATGAGATCAGCGGTGTGGAAAATATTAGTGATGCAAAAAGAGAACCTCATTTCAGACAGTGGAACAAAGACCCGAGTGATGTTGAAGATCAGAGTGTGTTGAGTATAACTGGAGTCCTCAATCCGACAACATGTCTCCAGCTGGGGGATGTTTTACTGTTCACCGTCAGCACACGCCATTACCCGCTCTACGACATGTAAGTCAGGTGGTAAATTCTTCCAGGTTTGAGTATTTTACTACTTTTGTTTTGACGTTTTTGTTCATCATCTCTGCACTTCGGTCAGTGACAATCTCTACAACACAAACAGTGATTTTGACTGGGGTGCGCTCAGGCTGCTGGAAGAGGAGCTGACCCTTTCCTGGACTCCTCCTACCTTATTTTCGCTGGTCTTCAGCCACCAGGGAGTTTACGTCTTCACACTTAGCAGCAATCAGCATAAACACATGGTAAATTTCAATTGAAAAACCAAAACTGCTTTGTTACATTGTAATTTTATTTATTTTAAAATCATTATAAAAACATAGAATTTCAAAAGCTGATGTATTAGTTTTGCTGTTTTGACTATTTTTAAAATCTCATTTATGTTTGGATTGAATTGTCTAAGGACATCATGATCAATACTAAGAACAGAAAACATGAAAAAGTTAGCAGATGGCTAATGCAATTTGTGACATAAGCTATAAATGGTAAGGTGCCACTAACTACAGATGCCAATGCCTTTCAGTATGTGCGAGTGATGCCCGCAGGGGGCCAGTGTTATGAGCCTGGACCCTTCTTCCCAACCATTCCTCGACATCTGACCCAAATGGGAATCAGCAGAAGACGTGACCTGTTGCTTCGACCTGATTGGCTGGTCGCCGGCGGACTGTTGTTTGGAGCTGTGGTTGTTCTCTGCTTATGTGTTGCATTGCTGGTTCGTCTTTTTAGGCACACAAGCATTTTAGATGTTCACTAATCTTATAAAGTAACTTTAAAACATTTGTGGTTTTTGTGTTTGTAGATTACGTTCCAGGAATATGGGTGGCCAGAAAAGAAGCCAATCACAACGAGGTATCGTTCGTTGCAGCTGGCCTACCAGATGGATGACTATGCATCAAAAGGCTCAAGAGTTTTCACAATTAGGAAGACCCATCGGAATCAACAAGCTAGGCTAATGAAGGACTCCGTTCAGCCAGGTGGAAGACTCTGATTATTTCTCATTCATTAGTTGCCTATCTTTGAGGCAACTAACATTGAACTTACATTCAAATGTGATAGGCAACTTTAGACAAATGCACCTGCAACGTGCACCGACTCCACGTTCTGTCTAAACACCGGGCCTTTGAAGACCCCAGTGACTTCTTACGCAACACTGACACTGACCTTTGGGTGGTGCACCCATCCAACCAGTCCCTGCTAAAAACACTTGCGTCACGAAGCTGATGGCACATGTACGGTGGCCAACAGCAAAAGGGAAAACAAGCGTCTTATCAATGGGGCCCTTTCTTCAGTTTACTGTTGTACAGCTTTTGATGTCATCACTATGGAGAACCAAGCAGAACGTCACATCAGAGTAGATGTTCCAAAACACACACATGCACATGGAAACAACAGCTTTTAATGCACTTTTAATGCAGCTTATTACAAGCTGCATTAATAAAAGTATTGTAAAAATGTTTGCATATCTTAAATTTGTCCATGTCATTTAACACACCAGCCACAAAATTACAGAAACTCAATGAAATAAATCAACACATGATTATAACAAATTGTGAAGAGGGTGACTTATATAACAATTGTGGATTAGGAACACACTGGTGGTGATGGAAGGGTAACATTTACAGCTAACTATAATAGAAGGAAGAACTGATGGTATGATTCAGCTTGAGCTATTTCTGAAAGAAGGAGAGAAATGTAAATATCTCCCAGTGTCCAAAGTTGGTAAAGACCTACAGCAAAATACTCTCAGATGTAAAATGTAGTTCAATAAAGTTATGATCTGAGGAGCTAAATACAGAAATTAAGAATTCCACGCATTTCTCCAAATATGTAGTACTTTGTGATTTTCTATTTATAAATCCACTCATATTGTGAGAAACACTATATTACAGGTTATGGTTGCAATATCACAACAACCTTAATTAATATAAATGCTTTTCCTGAAAGATATACAAATACTTAAAAAATTATTTCCTGATGTGATTTGAAATACACTTATTCCATTTTTTATCCCCATTTGTCCCCGTTTTGTACTGTCTTTGTGAAAAGCAGCCTGCCCGGATGTTTTGGATGAGTTTTGGGATTATGAACACCAGGTGGATTTGGAGGCTTTCAGCAGCAACACTTTCTACAGCCTCCTGCTTAAACAAAGCCTGTCTGTCACTACAAGGCTGGGGCAGCTCACAACGGAGGTAAAAACATCCGGATTATTCGCCAAGTAAACTGGCAGCAAAGGAACTGACACTGATTCCCTCTTTTATCCTTCACACACTTAAGCCTTCACACTTCAGTGAACCAGAACTGTTCAGGAACAAGAAATCCACTTGGGACTTTGTCTCTTATTAATTTGCCAATCCATGTGTTAAATATAGTTCTTTTAGTAAGCAGGGATATTGTTGGTGCCTTTTTTTGTCTTAGCGTTTGATATGAGAAAAACGTTTACAAAGTAAATCTTCAGTAATTTCTTATGGAATTAATTTATTTATCTATTTTTTTAGCTGAGCCATGAGGCTGGAGTCTCCTCATAAAAAACTAAAGGACATTCTAATGAAGCAGATCTTTACATTCACTTCTTGGCCTCCAATTTGATTTCATAAAAGCCCTGGAAGATTGGGCACATCTTCTCTTTCACTATGTCCTGTCCCTCCTCATACGAGTTTCACAGATCATTCAGGTTCATTGAAACAGGCTAAATATCACATACGAAGGTCTTTGTTTTCTTATGTGCACTTCTCTTTGTCCTGTGTCCTTCTCACTTAATTGGTTGGATGCAGTTTAGAGAACAGATTAATGTTACAACCCTGAAGAAGTGTGACGATAGAGATGTAAGAAGAGATGATGCTGCATAAATGCTGATGTCTCCTGAGGAGTGGAGATATTTGCTAAGGCTGCATGATCGTAGGCTCAGATTACAGCAGTTTTACTATGATTTCGTTTCTACTGTGTTTTTGTGTTTGTCCAGGTAAAAGAGATGTATCAGGGAGTCCTTGGGAAACTACAGCTACTCCACCCAGGAATGATTGCCGAGGAGAGGGTGGGGGAAGGTTACGAGAGGATGAGAAAAGAGATGGAGAAAGAAGTGGGGCGACGGAGGGCTTTGGCCTCCCAGCTGCAAACTCTGCTTGACAATCAGCTTGAGGTACTATACAAGTCTCATTATGCAGTGCTCTTACATTCTGATCTTTTCCACATATTCGGACTATAAATTTCAATATGTTTCAGTGGGATTATAATTATGAAGAAATAGAATTAATGTACCGTGTTTGCTGCAGCGCTTTCAGATTTAATATGCACTTCTCAGCTGCAACATTTGCTATTGCTTTAGTATTTTAGGTTAAAACCTCTGGTAGGTTGGCACAATGAGACTACAATAAAATTGGTCTTTTGATCTCAGTTTGGATGGAGACCATCTGTAAATACAAATGCTAAATCTTGCTGTAGGTTCTCAGATGTATTTCGATCTGGATGTTGACTGGGCCATGTTGTCTGGTGAAAAATACTTGATTTTTCACCAGACATATTATAGTGTCATCTGTCCACAACGCCATCTTCCACCTGTTTGATTTCACCCGGCATGCTTTTCAACCAACTGCAAAAGTGATTTGTTATGAATTTATTCATTTTTGGGGGGAGGGGCGTCGAGGAGTCTGACTAAAAGGGGCTCCATTTGTTTCAGGTTTTTGATTGTTAAAAGGTTCATCCTTTACCACCATTTTTTCCCGCATCACATAAAATCTCCAAAAATATCTTGAAGATTTTAGCTGTAAAATGGCAAACTGAACACCGAGAAATGTGAAATTTGTTTTAAGGCATAGTAAAATCATAAATAAAGGTTTGTCAGATTGATAAATCTAATTAAACATGTTTGTTCCTTGAATTTTGTGGTGCTTCTCTGCCAAGGTAATTCAACTGAAATAATCAAGAACAAGGCGCATTTAATAATACATCCTCTCTGACAGTTTAACAGGCAGCAAAGAAATGCCAAACACTGTAAGTCGTAGAAGCAAACAACTAAAGTGATTAACCTACCCAAGAGGATAACCGAAATAGATGTAACCGGTTCCTTCTAGGTGCTGAGGCGAGATCAGCAGGCCAAGCATCGGGTCTACAGTGTATTCAAAACTCGATGCAGAGAGTGCACCAGACTGCTGTCCAAGATTTCCAACAACACTCAGGCCTCTTGTGAGCTTCACCAGCAAATGTAAAAGATTTGTCAAGTATTATTGTAAAGAGAAAAATGGATCTGAAATAAATACTATGAAGTTGTAAATATATTTTCCACCGATGTTAAGTTTGACCCAAAAGCTGACGTGCCTTGTGGATGAAATGGTGGAGCTGGTGGCAGCAGAGTGCCACCGTCAGGGAGCCTGGGGGCTGTTGGGTGAAAGTACTGGGGCCAAGCTGCTCTGTCCCGACACGGGAACCGTCCTGACCAAAGAAGACATCTTTGGTGAGTCAATGAGCCCTGAAAAAGAAAGAAAAAAAAAATCATCAGTAGTTTCTGTGTAGTACTACGATACAATGAAGGACTTCTTGAATGTTGGAGAAACAGCACCATCTACTGTTAAAAACTTGTGCTGCAGCCAAGAAAACAAAACTTCTTAAAAACAAATGAATAAAAAATTCTATCGAGAAGGAAAAGTGTTTAAATAAATCCCTTTTTTATGCTGAAATACGTTTTACAAGTTAGATTTGTTAATTGGTAGTATTATCAGGATTTTTAGATAAAGATTTTAAAAATATCCAACTCCTGCCTCCTCTCAGGTCCTGACGGGTTTCTCCGTGTCCCTGCTGCAGTTCATTGCGATCCAGTCACCGGGCTCACAAAGCCAAACTCTCAAAGCCACATGTTGCTGAGCAGCGGCCACGCCATGGCAGTGCCACCTGATTACTTCATTCACCCACAGACTGGCAGAGTTTTACCCATCGTTGGCAACGTGGCCTATGACCCTATCAGTTCTACATTAGTGTTTACTACAGACCTCTGCACAGGTAACACTGCCGATTCTATCCACAGTATCCATACTGTGACGAAATAAAACGCCATGTTTAAGACAGAGAGAATACTAAATGGAATAGAAATATAGAAGTAATTCAGGCGTCACAGAAGCAAGTTAAGGTAAGTGGGACATGCATACTCCCACAAAGGTAAAAATCACAAAAATAAGGATGATGGACAGCAAGCAAACATTTACAATAAAAATGACGCTGTACAGCTATTCAAAGAAATTGCACACTCAAACTGAAAGTAATGTGCAGCTGAGTAGATTAGTCATTAGAGAAGGAAAATGTACAAAATATGCATCGATAAATATGCACATATAAAACAAGAGACTATTTACAAGCTGAGCCAACAGGGATGTGTCAGTTACAGCTGAGTTGTATGGGCTTAATGAGTTTGCCTGGAGCAGTTATGGCTATAAAGTCTTACAGTTGCCAAGGAGGAAGGAGCTACTGCTGGTAATAGAAATAAACTTAACTGCAATTAAAATTATGCATCCTAAAGGTAAATAAAAATCATTTACATTGAGGTGTTTATTAATGAAACAATTACATACAAATGTAGAACGACGAAATAATTGAAAATATGTGACATGTAGTGAAGAAACCTGGCAATAAACCAGACTAAAGTTTCCTGTTTTGGGTCAGAAAAGAATTACCTCAAAGATCTTAGCTTACTAAATATGTAAATAACTATGTTAATAGATAGCTAAGTATTTTTTTAATTTTATTTTGAAGTTAAAATACAATGTGAATGGTTCAGTATTTGTAGAACTGCCTTTTAAATCGTATGACTTGAATCAAGTCATACGTGCAAGTATGACTTGCACATATGACTTGCAAATCACAAGCTTGTTCTTCCACAAGCTTGTGCTTGTGGAAGAACAAGCTTGTGGATGTTCTTCCACAAGCTTCACCCAATAGTTTGCTGAAAACTTTTCAAAATTTTCAGGCCTGCCCACACATTTTCTATGAGACTGAGATCAGTGTTTTTGAAAACAACTCCAGAACATTGACTTTGTTGTTCTTAAACCATCTCTTAACCCATTGACTATTAGAAAAATCCATTTCTACCCAATATTCTTTAGATTTAACTTCTTGGCTAAATATGAAATCTTGCTTCGATATATACATGAAATGTTCTTTCCCCATGATGCTGTCTATTTTGTGAAGTGTACCAGTCTGTTTTGCAGCAGCCCCTATACTTCACAGCTGGGATGGCTTTCTCAGGCTGTCTCTGTGATGGTCACTATGATCAAATACTTCAATTTCAATTTCATTAAAGCCCAGGACATGCCTCTAACAAATAGGTGCTTTGTCCTTGAGCGCCTTTGCAAATTGGAGTCTGGCTTTTTTTGAAGCAATTTGGAGTAATTGCCTCTTAGTAATTTTAGCCCAAGCTAAACACTGCCCATTTTTCTGGCGATAATGAAGCTCTCTTACCAGCATCTTCAGAAGTTCTTGTGCTTTTTTTTTTTTTGGAGGTTGATACACACATTGCACAGCAACGTATATTCATCTCTATGTGAGGATTTGAGCTTTTCTGTGTGTTTATTTAGATTTCTGTGCTCAGTGGAGTCTCTGTGTCTCCCAGCTACCCCTTGATTAGTTACACCTGTTCCTTGTTGCCCCTAATTGTCTCCCTGTTTATTTAAACCCACTTGTGTTTCTTGTTCTTTATCAGGTCCTTGTCTAGCCGTCTTGTCGGTGTCTTTTGCTCTACCAGTGGTGAACTATTATCCTTCTGCTTGTTCTGTGCTGCCTGGACTTTGTATCTCTGACTTTGTCATTAAAATCATAATTTTCTTCAGTTCAACCTGGGTCCGCTGCGTCTGCCTGACCACCTGCACCGCAAATCATGACACTCTGGGACACAAAACTGTCTTCTTCAGTGGTAGGATGGCTGGACATTTCCATTAAAATTAATACTTTCATCTAATTGTTGAATTAATGAATGTGAAATTGAATCCTTCAGGATATACATAATTAATAAAGTCAGTTTGAGAGTATGTCTACAATATAAATACAGTTGTTCAATGAATGTGTAGAGGTTTTTAGAGATGGAGAACAGACTGCAGAAAGATCAAGGAACATAGCAGACAGGTCAGGGATAAGATTTATGGAAAAGTTTTGGAAGGATTTAGGTAAAACAACATGCTCCCTACAAACACTTTACGAGGGATTTCACAACTTAATGCCGTCGGCTGCCCACTATCGCCACATGCTTGTTCAGTAGCAGGGATTGCTGCAAGGTCACTTTCTCAGTGCTGTCTAATGAGTTAGTTTTGACCAGTTGGCATAATAATCTGGATGTGACAGTATTGTAAGCTAGGATTGAATTGGAATGCATGTCATTGACTTTTAATTTGTTCATGTTATTGGAATGATTTGGCTTTATGTTTCTGTGTATACAATAGGTTTGTTTGTGTGTAATAGAGCCTTGAGCCTTAATATTTGTGGATTAGCTCCATATAAATGCAATAAACTAAACTGAAGTGACATTACTCCTGGAACAGTGGCAAGAAGTCATTAAGAGAGTTATTAAATCAAGGCATTATTTGAAAATTATAATCACTATTTAACACATGGATTAGCAAAATTATGCTCCCTTTATCCAGTGTGCCTAAGCTCAAGCTTTATTGCAAAGAACAAGGGGTAAAAATTTCAGTATCCAGATGTGCAAAACAGATAGAGGCTGATTGTAAAATAATTTACTGTGGTTCTAAAGGGTTTTGACTGCTGGGAATAAATACAAAGGTATGTCAAATTTTTCTGACTTTTACTCATTAAATTTTTTTTAAACCTCTTCCCATTTTCCTTTCAGTTCACCAGCTGAATAAAATGTCTTCCTTGATTGTAATAAAAATATCTTGTGTGCTTTTCATTGCATCAGGTGATATCAGAAAGTTGGACAGTCCCCTCCTTCCATTTCTTCCTTTTCCCACCGCCTGCCCCTCAGAGATGCCCCTGCCTTGCATTCGTCTCAAAGGCCTAAAACCAGGTCATAGGTTACGATTGGGCATACCCATGGCAGATCCAGACACAGGCGTTCCCGTACCCACCTTGGCAGTAACTATCCACCCACAGACTGGATTAGTTTACCCACTGGGAAGGCTGCATACCTGCCCACTCTCCCGCCTGCTTCAGCCAATACAAATTGGCTATCCCATGCTGGACTCCAGGACAGGGAACATTGTGCTCACTGTTGGGGTCCATTTAGATCTGGTAACAGGTGAGTGTTGCTAGATGTCTATTAATACTTAAGTTAGATCTTCTGTCATTTGGACTTACTCTGATTGTCCTGTAGGAGATGTACAACCAGTAGGTGGAGCGCTACTCGGTGAGGTCTTCACCGAACCTCTGAGTGGGCAGATGGTGAGAGTAGGAGGAGTCACCATCAGGGCCGGACAGCTGGTGCCTCATGCAGGAGGTTATCAAGCATTATTAGACAGCAAGGTACTTGATTAACTCCAACTCCAGTAAAAACATGGCTTGATGTTCAATACTTGTCACGACACCAGCACGTGAAACTACCAAGCTGTGAGGAAAGTGTTTAGTTTTCCCTTCTCATTTCCTGGTGAGCTTTGTATTATGAAACGTGATAAATAAATAATGCAACCACAGACTTTGAGAGTAAACCAGCGACGATAAAACTGCACATTTGCAAAGTTGCTTCGTAATAAATTACCTGAGTGACAGAGATGTTTATTTGGCTCAGGTTTTGGCTGAGATGCTCAAAACACTGGACCTCCTGAAACCGCTAACTGATGACTGGGGTTCAGACCCGACTCTGCAAAATATGCAGAGCCATCCAGGCAACGAGAACATAAGCGGTCGACTGGATGACCTTCTGGCTGCGAGCAAGGAGCTTGAGCAGGCCTGGGAAAGGAGTCTGCACTGTGGGCTGCAGCTGTGGACCAGGTTTGAGATGCTGCTGGGCTGGACTCTGCATCTGCAGCAGGATGGTGGGACACTGGGTAAGGAATCCTTGTGAAAAAAAGCACTTTTTAGACTTTTTTTTCCTTAGTTCAAGGTATTGCTTTGTTCTTCATTGCATATTTAAATCCTGGCTTATTTCTCAATTGCAAAACATGAAAAACTCACACAAAATCAACAAAATACAGACACCTGAAAAGATCAGCAAAAGAAGAGTACATTATATCACAGTAAGAACAGAAAAGATGATTAGTGGGTGATGAAGATGAGCGGAGTTTCAAAGGGGGCTCTAAGTATTTAATGAGGCATCGTCCAACATCAGTGTATGCGCCTCCATAAACACAATTTCAATCTGTCCTGGGACAGTCTACCAGAAGCGAGGCTGCCACTTTGGCCTTTGAAAAGCTTGAAAAACTTTCTGAACCTGTCTCAGTGAAAGTGGAACACTCAACTTATCCACCATATTTGTTTTGAAACTGAGACAGAGCCGGCCAATGAGCAGTGAGCGCACATGTGCACAAGAGGGTCTTTATTTTTTTTAAGTCTGACATTTAAGAGAGTCAGAAGCCTAAGAGGAACACACATTTCGTAACCTAAAGTCTTTTCACTTGACCTTTACATATCACAGACAGCTACCCTTTACAGAACTAAGCATGTGACCAGTTTGTCTCATATAAGCCTAAATTTAACCTTTACACTATTATTTTTTATTTTAATGGAGAAATGCCTAGAAATACCATGTAGAACAAATAACATTTTTACTTATTTTGTGCTAGATCTGCTTTGTAAGGTTGATGTAAAGTTCTATAAGGCCATTAGCAAGAATCTGAGGCTCAGAAAACAACAATGTCTGATTGTACTGGAAGGCTAGTCTTTCTTTCTAGTAAAAATCTTGTCCCGCCTTATTTTACCTGATTTTATATTATCTTTATTTCTAATTGCATTTTTTTAATTTACTCATCTTTGTGGTATGAATCAGGAAAAATGCCTCTGCCAGCTTCCGACATGTGTCTGCCAGCTCTCTTGGGGATGGAGTATCTTGACCCGATGGGATCTGGTCTAAGTGTTCCTGTGCTTGGGTGCCAGAGGGATCCTGTGTCTGGGAATGCAATTCCTCTGGCAGGAACCATGGAGGACCCAAAAGGAAAAGGCATGTTGATAATCACAAGAACCTGCAATTCTTCATTTTAAAACAATGCAAAGTATTTACACCAGTGAGTTAAGCATGTGATTGCACCTGACAGGCTTGGTGGCGATCCGTTATGGAGCTCAGGCTGTGGATCCAGTGACTGGGCTGTTGGCCCCAGTTGTTGGAGCAAGGCTGGATGTGTCCACCAAAAACATTGTGCCTCTGACATCATCATTCTGGCTGATGATGGCAGAGCAAACTGATGGCGTACAAGTAGGAGGACAAATCCATAAATCAAAAGTTATAATGTAGTAAATGATATGGATGATATTTCATGTTGGAATAAGGCAGATAACTGAGCTGGATCTTCCTCAGTTATCGTTTTTTTCTGTTCTGTGTCAGGTAGAGGCGCTGCAGAGGGAAATGTGTGTGAGGAACTCTTTCTGGCAGCAGCAGAGGCAGCGTGAGGAAGACATCCTCATCGATCTGGACTCAGCTTTATGCCAGCATCTCTTCACTGTCACAGACGCAAATTCTCATCAGGTCAGCAGGGGGAGTTTTTATGCTGTTTTTAAAGAAGAGCATAGTGCGCTCAGAGAGGAAGCAATTGAAGACTTTTCAAGCTTTTGAATGTGTAGAAATAAAAACAGATAAAATATTTTTTTAGAACTGTATTCGAAGATTCTAGATGTGAATTTAGAAATGACTAACTGCATCTTTGCTCTTTGAGCTTCGCTCTTTGAGCAGGAAGCATGTGTATGTGTGTATGCTTTATTCGAGCTTGAATGAATAGTCTGTATATGTTCCTGTAGGTCCAGTGGTCAGGGAAGCAGCTGAAGGAGGCAGCTGTCGAGCTGCAGGATACTGCACAAGCTGAGGTCCAGAGAAGAGCAGCTCAGCGCTCATTCTTGGCTCTGGTCTTGCCCCCACATGTCTTACGGATCCTTATATGCGGTAACATCACTTCCAAGATGCCAGATTAAGCATAATGCCACTTTGCAGTGTTTTATTTGCATTGCAGCACAATAAGGTATGAATAAACATGGCTGATTGTAGGCGATGAAGAGGAATGGGACCAGCAGTGTGGTTGGCACTCAGCCCTCATGTCTGGCCTTGATAAGCTGGATGTGTGCATGGATCAGCTGCAACAAGACAATGAGAAATGGATGTCCCAGCCAGGAGACTGGTCTACAAACCTCCATGCGATGGTAAGAACAATTTCTGACATCACAGCGGGGGTGTTTTTTTGGCCTGAAATAGTCATCTTAAAAAAATGCTTCAGCAAGTCTAGGTTTGTTCTCAACAATAGCACTTTTGACCATAAGATAGTAACAGTATAAAATCATTGGATTTTCAGGACAGAGAGCTCAAGCACAGAGAATTAAAGGAGCAGTGTTGCTCCACACAGACAGAGGTGGATTCTGCTCTCACGTCGCTCCATTTTGTCAGACGTGTGTCTCGGCTGCGTGCCAACACAGCCCAGGTGAAAACACAAAGTGCTTATAAGATTTACAAGACAGGTTATCTACAACTGGCTATATGTTTTTTTTTTTTTAAAAAAAAGCTAAATATTGTACGAAACACATTACATACAGAGATGACTTAATTGCATCTCTATAGATGCAATTAATCATCACTGAGGTGCAACTTTAATTGTTAACTCTTGTAATGTTCCCATTTTCTGTGTCCGTTTAGGCAGTACTTTGTGGACAGTTTTGGTTTAAAGACTATGGCCTGGTCCAATGTAGTGAATATAAGCCAAGTATCACCATAATGGCTCTGCTCCAACAGAGGGTTGTTCCTTTGCTTGAAAGATTGAATGTGATCCTGGAAGAAAAACTTTCAACAGACCTGTTGTCCAACATGTGCAACCAGCAAATCTCCGGTAGAGGAGCACCGACCAACTGCATCATCACATATCTCACATCCAAACACCACTGCTGGTTTTTACTCGTGGAATTACTGAGAACAAATAAAAGGTTTACTGTGAAAGTCTGTTTTCTGGCATGTCTTAGGTTTGTCAAGAAAGCAGGAGTTTTGCTTGGAGATCCCATCCAGAGTGTGGACAACCTCTGTTCCAGCAGTGAAAGGTATGTTCTTTGTTAAATATAGTTAAACCCAAAACCTATTCATGCTCGTTGCAGGTTGATTTTCATTCAACCAAAAGGAAACGGGCATTTCTAAAAGAATAAAACTAAGTAAAACGAGTATGAATAAATTAGTGGAACTATGCACAATATCTGTGTGGGCAGTCTGGAATTGTTAGGTTTTCATCAGAGAGACAGCCTGGGGGGAAGAAACAATCTCAGTGATGCCTTATTTTTCTAAACAGCGCTCTGTTGTGCTGACCTGAGTCTAAACAGTGTGGATCCAGGATGTGTGGGGTCAGCTGAGATTTTAGCTCCCCTTTTCCGGACCCTAGATCTGTACAAGTCCCTGTTTGCGGGAAGGTCAACCTTATGACTCGCTCTGTAGACCTGACCGTGGCCCTGTCATATTTTATGGCTGTGCCAAACCACAAAATAATGATTTCAAGTCAACACTCGGTCTGGGTCACTCCAGAGCATTAATGTTAATTACAGTCCGAAGTAGGAAGATGTTGGTACATTTTAAAGTCTGAAGTACATCCTTGTTCAGAAATGGATTTCGGCATATTTATTTGAAGCAACTATGTTAGATCAACGGTAATTTCTTAACATGACAGCTACAAGTCAATTTAAATATTTAAATAGTCTCCCACATCATTAAAAATCTGTCTTTTTTTAATTACTTGTCATTATTTTTGTGATAGGATAAATTCCTTCCTTTAGAGTTTATATTTGTCAATCCTGAGAACAGGTTCAGTATTTTTTGAGAACTTGAATGCACTCAGTCTGTAAAACTTCAGACTGAGCGCGTTCCCTGATCTGATCTGGGAACAGATAAGGGGAAGGATCTGAAATAAGGAAGTGGAAAAATTTGGTTACATCAGTTTAGTTTGAAATTGGATGTCAGCAACTTCCAGTAAGCTTTATTTTCACTTTCTTCCCTGCAAATCACCAGGCATCCAAGTGTTTCAGTTGTGTCAGTCTGCGCCTTTATGCAGCCCAGACAGTTACAGAAATAAAAAATCCTGTCCTAATTTAACCAAAAGAAAGACATTGAAAGTCCCAACTTATAAACAACATTTAGACATCAGTAAAAACCCACATTTGGACACTTTCATCTGAATTATTTGTGAGTACAGTTTTATTCACAGTACTCTGGACTGCAGCTTTTTAACATTTAAAAGTAATACTATCACTCAGACTTTAGGTGTGATTCTTGTTGGACTGACGTCCAGGTTTTACCCTGCCTCTCGCTCATCACGCTCATTGGAGATAGGCACCAACCACCCTGAATTCAACATATATGTCTCTAGTTTACAGTGAATCCCTTAAATTGACTCCTCACTTGTTTAAAGCAGAGCAAATATCTCCCTTATGTGTCAAAAGGGAACTCAACCCAGTCTCTGGGAGAACCTGTGAATGTTGCTGAAACCCAGGGTGGGATTCTCCAGACCTGCTCACGACAGGCTGCATCGTCTGGTGTTCACTCGCAGGGTGAGATATAACAACTGCTCTCATCTAAGCCCCCGTGGAAAATGTTGTGCACTTTGTAGGTAGTTTTTTTTTCTGTAGATGGTTTGTACAACATGTGGTGAAGCAAAATGTGGTTAGCTGCTGTACAGTCTGTTCCAGATAGCGGTAGCATACAAAAAAACTCAGAATTCAGGCTGAAGAGTGAACAGTGGTTAGAAGCAGCATAAAACCTTCCTCTCTTTAAGCTTTATTTGGCAAAACAGAAGTGTATTGTTTATTCGTGCCTTTCTCACGATTGAAGGTTAATGTGAGTTGTTCGAAAACTGAGGGAGGACGGGGGAGGAGGTGAGGCGAGGCGCTGAGTAAAAATTGACGACAATCAATGACAGAAAATGAGCAAAGACTAAAATAACCAGATTTGCAAACTGAAGGAATTCACAGAAACATAGAACCCGAAGGGATGGAAACAAACTCCAAAAGCATCAAGCTAACCTAAATTCATATAAGATGTAAGAAAAATGATTGATTTAATTTCTCAGAACATAACACTTTAATACTTATGGTAAATAGGTTACTTAAAGCAGCCTGTCTTAAGGGTGAGCATGCTTGAACGGCCAGACCTGGACATATCAGCAGATGTCTGGAACATAGTCTACAAGTGGAGGTCAATCAAAACATTGAAATGGCCCATTTGAAATAATCTTGAGACGTTTCTAAGCCCCTTATGAGACTCTGATGCAGCTAGGTTTTCCTTTCTAAAGGCCTTTTAAAGCTCTTTTAATGCTTCCACTCAGTGGTCACTCTCACTTCAAATTCAATGTCTGGTGTCTAAAAAGTGCAAAACTCCTTTAATGTAATAAATTTCTCATTTCTCACCTGACTTTATGTTTTATCACTTTCATGTGTAAATAAATGCTGGGGTGTTGTGACTTATTCTTTGCCATTTTTTACAATTTTTCTGATTATGGCCTTGGAAAAGCCCCCAACCACTTTAAGTGATTTTTGCGGTTTGTGTTTTTTCTGTCATGCACGTCTACCTAAACCCAGGAACTATCCACATGATGGTCTTGGTTTCTTTACAGAGAGTCAGCAGACAAAGGACCCTGCTCAGTCTACACATACAGCAGTCACAACTACTCCAGGTATTCCTTATAATATAAGTAAGAGTCTCATTAGGACCACATTTTAGGCCAAAACAGTACATTTACTAACAGTACATCAAAACAAAGGATGCGTTTATGGAATAGACATCTGCTAACTTATTTGTGCCCCTCAGAGGAGCAGTGGAAGAGGCTGCTGGAGGTCTCTCCTCTCCTCCAGTTTTTAAGGGATTTGGAACTGCGGCTGAAGGCCTGGGCTGGGAAGGCTGGTTTACTTGGACAAGAACTTAGTAGTGAGTTCAGAAATGTTCATCCATGAACACTGGAGATGTTTGGTCAAATGTAAATAGCTTCTGTTTTAGTTGGTGTCCACTACAGCAAGGAGTCAAACTACCTTCTGGAGAAAAAAAACAAAACAAAACACAATTTATATATAGATATATAATTTAATTTTTATTAATCTCACACTTTATCCAGACAGAGGAAACAGTTTTGTGGATGTCCTGGATGCCCAGTGGGAATGTGAAGGAGAGCTGATCCCTTTGGACCTTTCAGTCCTAAATCCCAGAGAGTTCCTGGTCTTCCAGCATGGATTATTCCTGATTGACACACTGCATAATCTAAAACTGGTTGGTGCTCAGGTTTCACTTTGACAGCAATCTTGAATTAAGCATGGAAGCATTGGAACACAATTGTTGATATTTAGCTTTTTTATTATTATTCAGGGTGAGAAAATCATAGAATATTCTAGTAATCATTTTTGTCTACGTCCTTTCAAAATGCACCTAGTGATAGGCACTTTTACCTTGCTGGTATCCATAAAACCTCAGATAAATGAAAATACCTTTGAGTTTTTCTTCCTTTGTTACAGACTCCAGCTGTTTCACTTCAGATAGCTGTGAGCTTGCCAAACAACAACTATGTAAACAATGCCTTCAGGAACTCTTTCTTTTATCAGGTAAAGTATTGCTTTATGATGGTATATATGCCAAGATTTGTTTTCAAGTTACTTATGTGGGTGTATTAGTTTTACTGCCTCCTGACTGGACAAGCATCAGTTTTAGAAAATGTCTTAAACTACACAATTTACTAAAAATTGTCCCACGGTTTGGAAAAATAAATGGTTGAAATAGAATTCACTGTGCACTTTATTTATTGCTAAAGTTATCAAAGCTGGGTCTCCTTTATACCAACACCTTCTTCTTTAGCCTTCAACACAATTGCGCCCAAATAGATCACCTAGCTACAGTGTCTGTACTTGAAATGTCTCCAAAACACAACTTTCTCTTTCAACCTCAAATGGCATCTCAGACTTTTGATTTCCACACAGCTGTCTTGATCTAAAGAGCAATCTCTCCTAGCTCTAGGTCACACATTTATGCAGGTGACAACTGAAAAAAGATAAACAATCCAGAATTGCGTCCAGTTATTTTGCATCTTTTTACTCTAGCCCCATGTTAAGAACTGAACTTCTTCTTGTTCTTCTGAGGAAACACTCTGCCGCTTCAATTGAAATAAAAATCAATTAGCCTCAAAAAATGAAAAATCAGTTAGTCACGAAAAATTGAAAGGTTAAATTTCAGAAAGTTTTAAAAACTCATTACTGCACATTTAGGGAAGTATGTCAAGTCTTTATTATAATTATTATGGCTTACCGATAATGAAAATCCCAATATGCAGCTCCTCGTGATTGGACACTCAGGATGTCACTCTAATCATTCAATTCACTAACACCCAGACTAAGAGCCTCTCAGTGATCTTAGTCTGGGTGAGTAGGCTAATCCGTCAGGAGGAAGACGGCTCATTTGACAGACACAACCTCCAAAAGGAAAGTAACCCATAGAAGGTCAACGCTAAAGAAGCTTCCTGTTCACAGAATGCAGCAGTAGTGATTGTCATAGAAAGTTGAGTGGAAGGAAAAATTGTGGCTGGAAAAGGGTCACCATTAACCAGCATGGCCACAGCCTTGAGATTATTATCAAACAGAAGACTGGAGACACCGCATCAAAAAATATTTGGACAAAAAGAGAAATAGAACAAGATTGTTGCTCAGTGATTCCAAGTCCTCTTTCAGATGAAAGTTGAATTTGCATTTAAATTGGAAATCAAGGTCCCAAAGTCTGTAAAAATAGAGGAGGGGGGACGCAATCTATGTGGCTTATAGTTCAGAGTGAAGTTTACACAGTCTGTGATAATTTAGTGACCACATGGTGTTACTGTGCTGGATTGCCAGCAAACTCATCTCATCAAAATTGTTTTAAGAAAAGAAGCCTTATTGCTAATATTTCTCAAACTGGTATTAAAACTGGAAAAAACAGCACTTGCTCAACTTTTTTTCCAGTACTTATATTTTTTTTCTTTTACGGGAACAGAGAGCTGAAGTAATAAGGCCAAACCAGAGCAGATTTCTTGTAAATAAAACCTTCGGTGGAGGTGTTACTTTCATTGACCCGGGTTGTGTGGTCTGTGGTTAGTTTCAGAATCGGCTTCAACGTTCAAACTGCTTCAGTCTTAGGCAAACAAGGGCTGCAGGTCTTACAGTTTTCTGACTATCATAAAACAGTTAATGTAATACATCAAATCTATATTTTAAGTGTAACAAAATGCTGAAATTATTTTAGTAATGGGTCGTGCATGTTGCGGTTTAGTCCATCTGCAAGATGATTTAGTGATTCATGACTAACTTTATTTTGCCTATGCTCAGGAATCAGAGGAGACGCTCTTTGTCCGCCGTCAGAGGCTGCAGTGTGTCGGTGGTTTCTCTCTCATGCTCCTTCACTGTCTGTCACACATTAAAACCAAAGACATGAGCGCCGACTTTAGTCCAGCCTTCCAGAGACTTTTCTTCAAGGTGAATGAAAATCTCTCAAATTTGAAGAAATCTAAATAACCCCTGTATTTTAATTGCTATATAAGTGAAGGTTGAAGTTGTCAGTGCTTTCAAAAGAGCATTTGTTTAATTTTCTTTTGTTCACTTCCTGCCAGACTCTACAAGACTGTTTGCAAGAGCTATTTCAGGCCAGACTGAGCGTCCGGGCTGGACCGGAACCAAGTTTGTGTGTTGGGTTTCAGGAGCAGGGTGACCTAAAGGAGGCGCTGTCAGACCCCCATGCTGTCTCACTGCTTCATGGGCTTCATAAACCATGCAGAGGACTACTGTCCGAACATGTAAGAACTGGAAATTCCCTCTCTGTATGAACCTAAAGGCATAGTATGTGGCTCTACTTTTGCTTTTCCTTTCTGATGTGATAATCTACTTACTGGCAGTCAAAATGTGGATTTAAAGACTTTTGAGTCTAACCAGTTCCTTCTTCCATATGTTGTGTGTTTGTTGATTTGTGTCCAACCAGGAGGTAGAGAAAATGCTGGAGAAACACAGAGAAGCATCTCTGTTATCACATCTTGGAGGATTTCTGAGAGAGAGAAGCTCTGAAGCCAAAGGGGAACAGGAGGACCAGAGTGACTGAACCAACAACCATCATTATCAAATATACTTGTATAGACCCTGCACTATGTTAAGAGATTATGCTGATAAAATAAGAATCAACTGATAAGTTCAGATGGAGGCCATATGAACAAAATAAAAGGTTTGACTCCAATCTCTATCAGATAATACTCAAAACTTTCAGGTTTCCAGGAATCTAAGCTTGGAAAAAAAACAAAACAAACAAAACAAGTGGCACAGTTGGTAGCACTGTTGCCTTGCAGCAAGAATGTCCTGGGTTCGATTCCCAGCCTGGGTTCTTTCTGCATGGAGTTTGCATGTTCTTCCTGTCCATGCGTGGATTCTCTCTAGGTACTCGAGCTTTTAATTAGTTTCTAAAAATTCTCCCTAGGTGCGAGTGTGTGTGTGTGCATGGTTGTTTGTCCTTTTTGTTTATGTGTTGCCTTGCGACAGATTGGTGACCTGTCCAGGCTGACCCCACCTCTCGCCCGAAACGTTCGCTGGAGATAGGCACCAGCACCCCTTCTGACCCAACTGGGGATAAGGGTGTACATAAAACGGATGGATAGTTTTGATACTGTTCTTCTAACTGGTAACTCATAGCACCAATTTTGCTCTGTAGTCACATTTCTTTGTCTAGTTTTATACTTAGCATTACGTATCCACTAAGAATGGTTACTTAAATCAAAATCTGACCTTGAATCTTGATATTTGTCATTTATAGTAATAGAAACACATTATGTTTGCTCAAACATAGAAAACATTTCCTGTTAGAAAATATACTTTAATAGATATCGTAATATTCGGCTAAATCAATAGAACAAAAAAAATATATAATTTTTTGTGTTTTTATATTATCTAGAAGTATACATTATTATTACTCTTATTTTACACTGCAAAACTGCTGAAAGTTGCTAAATGTTTGACAAGATTAAGTACATTTATTTATTTTACTTCTAACGTGTGAGTGAGAAGTAAAACTTTACAGAACACACTTCAGTTTTCAGAGCGTGAGGAACTCGACCTACAGAAGCTGTTTGTAATACACGTTTAAATGCAATGCTGTAATGATAGGGATGTGTTAAACAACATTAATATATATGTAAGTAATACATTTGGAATAAACAAACAGAACAAGCCATTCTTGCTTTATATTGATATGAAAAAATCTGAGAGTTGAATTGTAATCCTATTGCTGCTCAATAAATCTGTAAAAATGGATTCCACTCTTTCACCTCTTTCACCAATATTGTGAAATAATTTAATTTAATGATAAATAAATAGAGGGCACTCCACTAATTTATTCTATTGTAATTCTGCTGTTGCCAGGCTTCTGAGTAAAGAATGTAAGAAGTACAAGAAGTTTAGTTTAGTTTCTTGGCTGTTTTTGATACTTGCTCCACTTCAGCTGAGTTTCCGGTGGTGTTCTGTTAAAATGAAAGTCTTGTTAATGCTTTGGAAATTAATCCTGGAAATTAAGACATTGCTCCACATTAATTTCTTTGAATTTGGTCAAGACGTTCTGCTTTGTTAAAATATTTTAGCTTATTTTTGTTTTGTCAAACAGGTCAAATTCAAGTTATTTGTTCTAGTACTTTTTCTTTTTTTTTTTTTTTTTTTTTAAAAAAAACAACATGGGCATGTGTTCAGGATAAAAATCAGCTTCACAATTTATTCACAATTTATCAGGTTTATTTTGACAGTTTTTTCTCCTTTTAAATAACTTTTTTTAAAACTCATTTATTTGTTCACTCAGATTTTCCCTGTCTCATATCACAATTAGTTAGATTATTCGAAAAAAAAAAAAAAATGTAAGCTTGACAATAAAAAGAAATTAACATCTTCAGGAAAGAAAATGCATTTTGGAGGAACTGTTTATATTTATTTACTGCTTGAATCCCGATTTTATTTCAGCTAATTTTTGCTAGTAACCCAAGTTTGAAAGAGAACCCTAAAAACAAAAGTTTCACAACTCAATGGCGTTTCAGGTTTTCTTTATTTGCAACAAGCACCAAACAAAGTTAAATGATGTCTGTTTCAACAAACTTTAAATGATTTTTACAATTGAGGGTGAAACAATGTACCAAAGGATTTTTTGTCAGCGTTAAGGTTGACAGATGTAGATAAGATCAGTCATTTACTTCTGTTGCTTTCAACTGCTGGTGGAGGAGAGGAAGATATCTGCAGAGACAACGTCAGTGATGCTTTTGTTTTTGTAGCTGGTAATAGATGATGATAGGGATGAGAATAAGTCCACAGATGAGGGAGATGATATTCAGAGTCATTGCTGTTTTTGATGCGTCCCGAGCTGCAACGGTGTCTCCAGCTTCATTTGCAGTTTTTACCTTAGAATCAACAGTGACTACAATTACTTACATATTCATGGACAGTTGCATCAATGAAGAGGAGAAAAAATAATGCTGAAATCTTTGCTATTTGGAACAGTCGTGTCACATTTAGATACAAAATCATTAATGCATTGGCATTCATAAAAACTGTATGACTTATGACTATAATATAGCAGATGTTCCATCATCAGAGAAACGTATAGTTTAAAAGATATTACACAAGATTTAAATAATTATCTTAAAGGTAGAGGGGGGAAAAAAACAACAACAAAGGTTTGAGGAACATTCATTTTAATGCTGTTGAAAGATTACCTACCTTGCGAGAGTAATACAGTGCAAAAGCTCCAAGAGGCCAACAGCAGCATATAATGTTGAAAATAGACCAACCACGGTAGGTTGGGAATTCACTGGTCTGAGATTCTGGCATGATTGCTTGGCCTTTCAGTGGATTTTGCAGGTATGGTAGTTTGACTTATATCTTAAATCAGTCATGTGAGGAGGTGGTGCTGGAGACATGGACCTTTTATCCTTTATGGGAGTGGTTAAAAAATAACAGGAACTTACTTTGGTTATGTGATGAGGGGGAAAAAAAACCCTCATCAGATCTGGAGGAAAGCTCAAGATGGAGCACTAAAACAGAAACACCCCCCGACATCTTCAATGCCTTTTGGAAAGTAATTTACAACATTTAGAGTTTTTAAATAATTAAGATCCATTTAAAAAGTTTTACTCAGTATCAACATTACTTAACCTTGCTGGGGTTTTTTTATTGCCCAGTACCAATAATCAATATTTTACACCTTTTAAGCACCATCTTCAAAAGAATCTCTGCTAGAAAAGCATATTTTAAATTTAAAAGATACTGTTGTCTCAGTATCTTTTTTTGCGCCTGCAAAATACAAAGGCTATTTTGCAGGCGCAGCTCATTACTTAGACTATATTTAAATTGTAAAATAAGAAAATACTTTAGTTAAAACCTATGTTAGCACAGGTCAATTGTTCCTTTGTTAAATTATAATCTCTTTTCATTAATGCATTTTTTCATTTCACCCCATCCAAATATATTCTGCTACCAGTCATCATACTGAATGTTGAAGAACAGACGTCAAGTGATCAAGAAATGCACATGGAGCTGTTTTAGAATACTTACAAGGAGTTTAATAATAAAAATTTAATATCATATTTTTGTCCGTAGTTTTAGTCCTACCTTAATATTTGTCTAAAATAGGGAAACGTGCATTCTTTACAAAGGTCCAGTTGCTCAAATACAGTATAAAACACAGACTTTTTAGACAGAGAGACAGATACAACCCTGCTTCTACCAGAAGTTCAACCAGTCAGGCTTCTAGTTTCTAAAAAATGTCCCACAAATTATATTTTCATCCAGCTTATGAAGAAATAGCGAAATGTTCACCTTTTTATGTTACAATTAGAATTTTCTTTGTTCGATAAGAACTTCATCCTTCAACATGTAGTCAGGATGAAACACTCAAAAAACAAAAACAGACCACAAATAACTGTCCTTACCGAGACTGGGTGCACATGTGTGTGTTACTCAGTGCCCTACTTAAATCCTCTGTGGTTAAAGCAATGCAGCTCAGTACCCCCGATGGGCGGAGCTGTGAATTGAACTCCCACGGGGTTGTTTATCAAAAAACTGGATACATTTTCTGGGCACTGTAAAAGCAACATGCTATTATTATCTTATTGTCTATGTGACAAACTGCTGAATGGCTGATGAGCTGAAGTCTATTTTCTGAACTTTTAGCATGTTGTTGTGATGGTTGATATGGTAATCAAAGGATAGGACGGAGTCAAAACAAATGACTGCTGGAGATGGAAAGTGATCTCAAATGTCAACTTTTTAGGCTTTTCTGATAAATCAAATTTCTGAAATTTGAGTGTCCTTTATGCGAGTTCGATGTCATTTGAGTCTCTCAACTTTAATGAGTGCACGTGTCAAAAGCAGAACTTGAGATGATTGTCAATGGTTTTATCTCTTAATTTTTGCATAAGCTTTTTCAATCAGCTTTGGATCATCTTCAGACCATGCAAAAATGCTGCAGCAAGACTTTTACCAGGAGAAGATTGGAGATTATTCCAATGTTGGCTTCAGTAAATTTCAGAATTAATTTTAAAATTTTAGTCTTCACCCTTATGGGTGAAGACTAGTGGGTGGGACTTATGGCCCTACTTAGCTCTCTTCTGTTGTCCTTGCACTGCTGAAACTATTGACTCTTTAAAAAAGCAGGTGGAGACATTTTTGGTACAGAAAAGCCTTTAAATAATCAACTTGATGTTTTATTGTATGCTGTGTTTCGTCTTTGAAGCAGTTTGTGATTTTAACCTGTGAAAGGTGCTATATAAAACTCACTCACTCCCTCCATAGCAGTACCCTCTGAATTTTGAGGAAGAAGAGAATCAGTATTTTGGTTTCTGTTGGCTGTTGCAGCTCTTGCTGGTTTACAATCAGATCTTGTCACATCATCTGCTGAAACCACAAACCGAATAAACAGTTTCAGATTGAAGCTGTGGTCTGTTCTGGGCTGTTTTATTTTTCTGCATAAGTTAAACCAATTTATTGAATCTTCATATCAATACCGTGTTTGAACAAAGACAATTTTTTACACAATTAAAATGCTGTTTTTTCTGCAATAAATGTAACTAGTCTGTCACTAGTCTTTGCTATGTGAACTTGATTGTCTGCAAGCAAACACCAGTTGATTCTCTTCCCTCCTCTGTGTGACCTATTTCAGTCAGAACTTATTAAGGAAGATGTAATAGCCATTAGGATACAGTTCAACCTTCTAACCAGACCTGTTATAAACACTGGCCGAAATTCTTCTTTTACAATTAGGCCAAATCAGACTGTTTTTGCATATTCTCAATGTAAGCATTACAATTCAATGTGGCTTTGCTAATTTAACATCTATTGATGATTACCTCTTGTATATTTAATCCCACCTTTGTCTGCGTTTCCCGGTCGGATCCTTGTTTTAGCCTTCTTACCTTGTGTTATTAGCTAGTTGTGTTTGAGTTTCAGTGTCATTGCTCATTTGTGCTTCCTGAACTTAGTACTCTCATTAAAGATCCTTATTAAATCCTCAAACTCAGTTGCTGCCTCACCTCTCTGCTTTTGGGCCCGGACCTCAACAACCGCAAATCATGACATTTCCCAAATACAAACAGAAATTAAAGAAGACATCAAAATGTGGTTTGAATGTTTATTGGAGTATCTCTGGTTGAGTTTAACATTTTTCTTATGGTCTTAGCTGAGGTCAGTCGTTACATTTAATCAAATTAGTTTCACTTTCATATGTAGTTCAGTTAGCTGCTTTATGCATTTACTGAAGATGGTGAAAAGTGATGCACCATAATGTCAAAACTTACTCATTTCTCCAACAATAGAAAACAAATCTACACTTTTTTTTTGTTGTTCCATAACTCCACGGGCCTCGCAATCACAAAACATAAAAAAATATATGGGTATCAGTTTCAACTTTAATCAGAATATAGTAAAACTTCTTCTGCTTTCAAAGAGCCATTGTTCCTTCTTTTAAAACTTGTTTGGGTCTAGAAAGAAGTAGTAAAAGAACAATGAAACACTTATTTTCACTTCCTGGTGGCAATAACGGTTTTCTGCCAGCATGATGAAAAGAAGAAATAAATAAAACAGAATAATTGAATCCCTGTCTTCCATTAAAGATTCTCAGGCCCTGTTGACACGACAAACAGGGCCTGAGAGTTTTGGAAGACGGGAGAGTTTTGTTGGGTTTGTAGTTTACATTTACATGAAACCACCGAATGTTATCAGATTGAAGACGGGTTCCAGAGTGCAATGGTTCTAAAACGTACCGGTGTCGGTTGTCTTGTAAACAGAATAAATTGACCTTTTCTGTCAGGGAATCCCTAGCTCATGCATAGTGTGACGCAAAACATGGCTGCTATAATCCACCGAAGAAGAAAGTACTGACAATGCTGGTGTTACTGCAATTCGATACGGTTTCCTCAGCGTCTCAATACACCTGTGCTCATAACAAGCGCTCTTCTTCTTCTTTCTGAATTTTACTGGCGGGTGACATCTAACGTTAAGATGTATGGTCTACTATGCTGGAGTGTGGGACCAGAGTATCACCCTTTACTCTAAATTCTTATATATAATCCTGTTTCCTTCAAAAATTTAATAACTGCTTTATTTATTTTATGCTTAATTGATATCTTATTAAGTTTTAATGTATCTATATTATATTCCCTAATTTCTTGTTTTAGCTTTTCTCTACTTACTGTGTATTTTTCACAATGAATTATTACATGTTCTACTGTTTCCATATCCATACCACACTCACAGCTACCTGTTGGATGTTTACCTATCAAATGTAAAGTTTTATTTAACCCAGTATGTCCAAGCCGCAATCTTGTCATTAGTACTAGTTCTTTTCGATTTCCTCCTATTATTTCCATATTCCCTTAACAAGAACTCGCTTGTTAAGTTATCTTATCTAGAGAACTACGGACACCGTGAAAGCTCAAACAAGTAGAACCTTTTTTTTTTTTTTTTTTTTTTTAAACACATGCGCACTGAGTTTCAATGAACCTAGCACCGACTAGTGGCGTGGCGAGAGCATTACACCTTTTCGATATGTACCGTTACTGTGTGTTGAGTTATTTATTCTTTATTTCTTTATCCATTTGAATTTTGTTAGTTTATTCTTAAATTTCTATTTTTAAAAATTATTTACAGAGTTTATTTTCAGGTTAATAATTGTTGATTTTATTTATTTTTTTGTTTTCTTATTTTTCTTATTTATTCTTAACGAGACAGGAAGAAATGTGGGTCAGTCCACTTTCTATAAATGTAGAGGCTTAGTAAAGGACCAGCAGGCATTTGGGTTTGGGGCCTGTGGTTTTTACCAGAGCAAGTGAGGTAGCAGGAGAACAGAGGAAAGTTTAAACATTGTAATTGCTTGCTGAAAAGGAAAACACATCAATCAGAACAATCAAGTTTGGATATTGGACCTTCTTTTGCCTGCGTAAGGAAACTTGACCCCACTGCCTTATATTAGCTTGATGGAACTTTTATTAGATGTTTGGTTTGGCAAACAATTGCCACTACATTGTGTAAACAAAGATTGTAATTAGAACGTATTCATGTAAATGTGTTGACAAAAATTCAATTTTCGTTGGGTCATTGTCATGTAAACAGGGCCTCAGTCTCCACAAGTGATTCCTGCATAATGTGGTTTATGTTAGACAATGTTACCTTGTTTCTTTGTTTGGCTTCAGGAACAGGAAATCCCACTGAAGATGCTAGAGGAGTCTTTGTTGACTTTATCTCCATTTCAGTTTGTGCTAATTTTGTAAACCCAACAAGCTTACGAATACATACAGTTTAATGATAGTGATTGTCATACTTCATTTTCTTTGCTTTTTGGATAGTATATATGTTTTTTCTTGTTTTAATGATTTGTAAATAATTGCAAAAAGCACATGAATGATTAAAATGAATACATACAGACATTTGAATCTTTGAACTCATCAGTTTATTCAAGAGAAGGGAGGTTATGCTTAGGGTTCAGTTCATCAGTTCTTGATCAACTTAAGAAGATGATAAGATTTATAGTTATCGCAGTGATAGTGACGATTAGTGTACAGAGAGTTGAGAATATGTTCAAGATCTTGGCTGTCCTGGACGCTTTAGCAGCAGTAACTGTGTCTCCAGCAGCAATGGCTTCTGTTACTTTTATGAAACAATCGCTATAATTAGTGTCATTTGAAAAAATAAATAAATTGATTTAGCACTGAAGGACATTTAATCTGCAAACTGTAAACAGTAAAATAATGTCTAACTATAATAACATATACTCGTTATGAGACAGTTACAGAATCAACCATGAAATTGGTTTACTTTCTGGTGTAATAAAAGCAATCCAATATTGCAAATTTAACTTTGCATAAAATGGTGTGATGTGACATATGTTAGTTATGCTGTTCAGAATAGTTTTTGGGTTTGTTTTGTATTTGAAAGCAAAAATGTCTGAACAAATTAAAAAGTTATTCCAGTGAAAAGTTTCCTACCTTTTTAGAATAAATAAGAGCAGCAACCCCAAGAGGCACACAGCAGCACACAGTGTTAAAAGTGGACCATCCAAAGTAGGATGGAGCAGCAGAGTTAGCACTTGGTGCTCTGAGAGTCTGACCGGTTTCCATTTCTTCTGTCTGTTTGGTAAATTCCTTTGTCCTGGTTGGTTAATGGATATCTAGATATGATGACTGGAGCAGGACATGATCCACATCCTTTTATCCATCAGATTGCTGGGGGTGTGTTCTAGGAGGACGTGTATCAATACTTAGAGAGAAAATTATTTAATACCCTCTGTGTCTATTGACTATGAACCATAAAAGATGCCTCCTCTTCCTGGAACGTGGGAGAATCTTCAAGATGCACAAGCAATGCCTCTTTCAAAGTTCCATAGATCTAAAGATTACAGTAATTTTTTATTTCTTAATGTATTCTAGAAAAAACAAAAACATAAAGAATTGAGAAGGTGACATCTTCTCATCTGTTTGGCACTTTCTCAGGTGGACAAACTTAGAATAACGACTTACAATAGAGGTTATATTGTAAGTTTCATAATAATGATTAATATTAGTTATAAATTATAATTATTCTCATAAAATTCTGATAACTGGTTTGGAAAGTCTCCAGGGGGGAGGAGATCAGTGGTTAGACTGTCTGCCAGATGACGAGCTGGAGACCTTATGACGAAACATGAGTTCACATGAAAGCTGCAGTATGTGACTTTAACAAAAAATATTCTTTTACATATCTGCTGAAACTGTCACCACTTCACGACAAGATATGAGACAGGTAACCTGTGAAAAAATAAAAAATAAAGCTCCTCTGCCTCTCTCAGTGCACCCAGTGCAATCTAGAAAACCTTACGTCATTTATTAGTTTTTGAAAATACATTTATTATGCAGCTATGTGTGATGTTATTTGAATCACTATAATACTTTTGACTTAAAACAAAAAACCCCAAAAACAAATCTATGTATGAAATGTCATACATAGATTTGTTTTTTTTTTTTGTTTTATTTATTTATTTATTTTTTATTTGAAACAGACCTAGGTTTTCACCTTTTTTTTTGTAACTATCCAGTGAGAACAAAAAACCCCAAAAAAACAAAACAACAACAACGTGCTGAAAATGAAAATACCAATAAGATAGCAACTCTCAATGTCCGTTTAAAATTAAACAAAATGCAAGTTCTCACGATTTGCATGGATGATGCGTTTTTTAGCCACCAGGTGGCAGTACACCCCAAGGAAAACAAGAAAAAGATTTTCGATGATATTCGTCTCATATAAACAAACATTCAGTGATGTGCAGGCTGAAAGATAAGAAAAATATATTTTTTGACGTATTATGTTTCTATTTATGAGAAATAATAATAAAAATATTGCTTAATTTTCATAGCCATTACTACAAATTGTTTGCTACGACAGATAGAGCTAAAGTAACGGATGACCTTAAACGCCTCCGCGTCTCTATGGTAACCCAATGCTAAAACTTGAAGTTGCGTGTTCGCCGCTTCGGTGCAGAAATAGTGCTTAATAATAAGGCCGATTAGAATCAGGGTCTAAAGTCCAAGACGATGATGGAGAATTCCGAGGACCTGGACAGATTTTTGAGCAACGTTGACAAAATAGGTAGGCAAAGCTCCTAAAACCTCCTTTTATGAAGGACCAGTGTTAGCTCACGTTTACCACTGTAGTTACATTAACAAAAACGTGGAAATATTAACAAAAACGTGGCAACAATACACCACTGTAATGGTTCTTTAACGAGTTTTCCAATTGTTCGACTTTGTTGCATTCTAAGTTTGATAACCACTATTGGACATTGCGTCTATTTTAGCGCTGTATGCTTATATTGATCGTTTTTCTGTTTTAAAATTTCCCCCTAGCCCGTCATCCTCCCATCCTGAAATCGCCTGTTGCCTGTTTTACTTCTGTGCCAAAAGTTAAAAGCCCTAGGGATGATCTTTGGCTGTTGTAGTTTTGTGCTATTTTGTATGTGCAAATTTTAATCCGTAAGATGTTTCTTGGTGCAAAAAGCATATTAAATGATTTCATTTTCAGAAATATTACAAGCTTAAAGTAAAAAAAAAAAAAAAAAAAATTATTAAACAAATGTTCTTTTTTGTGAATTTTTGCAGTTTTTAGCATTTTATTTAGTTGTTATGGATTAATAACAGAAATTGTGAAAGATATGGATTATAAGGATTGCATTTATGTATTGATCATTTAAGTGCTCCAAAAACTGGCTCTGCAGCATCCAAAAATGTAAAAAAAGAAAAAGCTCAGGTGCTCCTCTATAATGGTAGGATATAAAGGGCTAAGAAAAGTAAATGATTAAAAGTGTTTTCTTTTTTAGGTCAGTTGTTGGAAGATTTCCAGTCCTCTGACATTGGAGTGCAGCAAAAAGCCATAGCAAAAGCAGATACCTTAATTACTACCTTGGATGAACCTTGCAGGACAAAAGTCAACAAGACTACAGTCAACACAAACCCACTCCTTCAGCCTTCTATGGTAAAAAAAGAAATATCTACCACTACATCAGCAGCGGAGAATTTCTCTCGCCCTCCTTTTCTGTTTTATTTGTTGTCACTGAGTGTCTCTGTCCTTATTTTTACTTGTGTTCGGTGTTTCTCAAGCATGAACATACCATCCACAATTGTTGTGTTATAGCGGCCTACCAAGTATCTTTCATTTTAGAAAAAAAATAATGGAAAACTTTTAATTTTGCTAATCATTTTTCTTTCTTTTTTCTTCAGAGTTCAAACGCTAGCAGTCAAGGTGAGTAACAAAACATTATGAGCACTGGAAGTTTTCTTTGAAAAACACTGAAGGAAATATTCTCTTTTTGCTAAGCTGATATCATTGTAGATAAATGAAGTCAATAATTGTTTGAAGATAGCATTTAGTCTCAGCAGAGGAAAACTCATCAATAAATTTGATATAAGGAGTGAACCCACTGTACTCTGAATTTATAAGAAAGAAAAAACAGGTTCTACACTGGAGCCGGCAAAGACATCAATGTGAACTCTTCCTTTGCAGTATTATAACAGCCTGACGTGTTTAAAGTGAAAAACACAATGAATATCTTTGTTCGCCAGCTGTTCTGTTCAGTCCCTCTTAAAGTAACTTAGAGCCTTGGCATAAAACTCAATTAAATTATGTATGCTGGCCGTATTTATCACCTTTGCAAGTTTTTCTTTAAACCTGAACAAAACAATTGTAATATTTGAATTGTCTTTTATGTTGCTCTTTCTAATAAGAACATTTCATGAAGATTATGGCGAGAGATGCCGAAGAGAGGAGAAGAAAGAGAATGGTTAAACTAAAAGAGGCAACTGGTATGTTTTTGTCCTCCTTACACTGGTGTTGTCTTGTTGTCACTCTTTTGAGTTTACTTTCATGTCTTTATTAATGTTTCTCCGCTTGAATTATTGCAGCTCTCAAAGATAAGGGGAACGAAGCTTATGCCAAAGAAGATTATGAAACTGCAGTGAAGTGTTACAGTGATGGATTGGCTGTACTAAGGGACATGCAGCCACTATACACCAACAGAGCACAAGTAAGTATTAAGCCTTAAAATATATCTTCTGCATATATGCTCACAGAACCCACTGATAATTACTCTGGGTAATTTGAACTTCCTATCTTTTCTTATTTTCTCTCCTGCGGGAGATGTCAAGAAAGATAAGGATTGTTCTATAATCCAACCAACTGGGGGACTGTTGTTGACCCAGTGTTTGGATAAATCTTCTTCCGTCTCTGCAGCACAAGCCCAGGATTATGTCAAAGAAGTCTTTTGAGCATCTTCAAAGTTGTCTTTCCTCTGTTAGCAGAACTGGCTGTGGGATTATGAAGTTATCTTAATACTGTTATATTACAGCAAGATGGTTAAGGGGCATAATTCTGACCAGGGGGGTTTCTTCATGGGTTTATTTTTTTCCCCCTGGCTTCCTTTCATACACTAGAAATAATCTTATTAGGTTAACTGGCATCTCCAAATTGCACTTAGGTTTGAATCTGTGTATCTTTGATGGATTGGCAACCTGTCCAGGATGCCCCCTGACTCTCATGCATTGATGTCTGGAATTTAGCACCACATAAAATAAAAAAAATAAAAAAATAAAAAACAAAAAACAAAAGTAAGGACAAAAATAGTTAGGAAACTTATACAACTTCTGCTATTTTACAGTTTCATTGGAAGTATGTGTTTTAGCAACATAGCAGCTAAAACACATAGCTGCTATGTTTTAGCAGCTATGTGTTTTAGCTGCTAAAACAAGTTGTTCTCAAGATTAACAACTTTTTAAAATGATTCTTCGTTTCTGACCAAACACTGCGACAACAATAACCGTCTCTGTTTTTGTGCATTTTGGTTTTTCATTTGCCGCCTTCTCAATGTTTTGATTTCTCTAGGCCTACATCAAGCTCAAAAAATATAAAGACGCCATCATGGACTGCGAGTGGGCCTTGAAGGTAAAACTATGACAAGGAATCCAGACATGTTATACTTTGGTTTTTCACTTTAGTATTTAATACCTGTTTGTACAAAAACTGCAAACTAATAACGTTAAACATATAAAGAAAATGTTAAATGACATACTATTGGCACTCATAGTCGAGGAAGAGTGAATGCTGCAAGTCAGTGACTCAATGGAATCTGCTGGGTTTTCTTAGAAAATCTTTTTGAGCCACTTATAATAACAAACTGAGCTTAATGAACTGTTTGATAAGCATGATTAATTTGAATATATGTGTGATTGAACTGATATGACTTTTTTTTTTGTACATTTCTTGGGATGACAATTGTTATAAATTGGCGCTATATGAAAAAACTAAATTGAATTGGCAGATTCTTTAGGACTACTTTTCAAAAACATTTTCATTCCAATAAACAGATAAGTATATGTTACATTAATCCATTCTTTTTATTGTCAAATCTGAATGTGGACATATTGCTTTTTCATGATAGAGCTATTGGTGTTCAAACGTGAATTGTTCATCTGTTTCTGATGAATAACCTCTAATGATAATTTTCTCTGCCACCTCAGTGTAATGAAAGATGCATAAAGGCTTATGTACATATGGGGAGAGCGTACCTGGGTTTGAAGAAATATAATGAGGTGAGCATAATCATCTCTCATTATATCCAGTCACATCCTATCACTTTAATACTTGCTCTAAGTAGACATATTTCAGACAGACATACCAGAGGCAAGGCCAAGTTGTAGTCGTTGAATGCCTCAAATAAAAAACATTTACATAAAAATTCCCAAGGATGAAAACATTGTATGTTATCTGATTACTATCTGATTTTAATTTAGACAATATCTTCTCTGGCATCTTCTGTCATAATCATTTTAACCCTTCATTACCGAACAAGCTGATATCTAATTTTAACAGTGTGAAAAATGTATATAACTTATTTAGAAGATAATTGTGACTATTTTGTCTCCTTATTCTGTGTCAGTCTTGCTGATATGTCTTGAAGAAGCCAGCAATGCACAAAATATATTTAATTATAGATTATATTAAATTTCCCTGTGTTTCAGGCAAGAAGCTGCTTTGAAAAGATACTGGAGATTGATCCTGAAAAGGAAAACATGGTAAAAGGTAATAACAATTGTTTTAAATTAATCTACTTTATAAAATAGAGGCTTAAATAGAAGATAGCTCTAAAATGAAATTAGTTTTGAAAGTTTGTTCACCTTTCATTCAATAATCTTACTAAGTTTAATCAGTAATACTTTTATAACAAATTTATAACAAGATTAATAAGTCATCTAGCTCACAAATAAATTGAACAAGCAATATTGTTCATTTAGTGGTCAACTAAGTGAAGTGTTTCTTACATTGATCATTGTCAACACGTTTTTGGCACAAATATGGCTTTTCTTTAAAATTAGTTGGGCCGAGTAATCCTGATCTCACATAAATTTGGTGTCAAAGTATTACTGATTAAACTTTAAAAAATATGTAGCTTTGCATTATTAAAGCTAAAGTTGAATCATTAATACTTTTATAACAAATTTATGACAGAGCACAATTTCTTGGTTAATGTCAAATTGTCCTAACGAAGACATTTTGAATAATGTCAACTTTGTGTTAAAAGTGTCATGATTTACCAAATTACACTTTATGACAAAAGTCATAAATATTCATGAAGACTTACTCATGTTCAGGACAGGTGTTATGTCATGTTTATGACGGTGTCATGATGAGTTGTGTTATTCACAACCCGTCAAATAAAGTGTTGCCCATATTTCTTGATTCCTTTGCTGATCCTAGACATTATAACCAATTCCTTTTTATCTAAGGGTCCAACTGTTGAAACCTGAACACAATAAGACACTCCAATGAGGCAATAGTCCCACACATCTAAAATAGCCCCTTTGAAATGCATAAAGCAGCTAAATCTTATCTCCTGGAATGGCCACGGTTCCATGGCCATTCCAGTGTGGTTCATTCTTAAAGGCTGGTTCTGTGGCTGGAGATCAACCAATACAATGAAAATATTAGCATTTCTAATAAGAAATGTAACTGAATATAACATTATGAATGCATTTATTTACATTTCTATACATCTTTTGACCCAGTGTGGATTTCAAACTAGTGAGGTTAGCAAGTAAAAAGTTTTCTCCGGGACTACATTTCATCTGACTGTCATGTTAAATGCAAAAGATTTCAAAGGACTTGAAAATCAATGACTATATCCTCCAATAAGAGAAGATGTGTATAAACGTAATAGTGCAACTTCCATCATAATTGATGTATAACTTTCTCTTTCCTCCCCCCTTTGTAGAGTATTTGGATCTGGTAGATTTAGAAGAGGAAAAAGATAGCCAGGAGACGGATGCAAAGGAACAACTTGACAAAGGAGAGAGAAAGGCCAGAGCGGTACCCCAGCTGCTGGAGAAGCTGTCTAGGCCCGGCCAGATGCCCCTCTATTACTGTGGAGGATTGGAGAGCCTGTCACAGGCAGTTACTGACTGTGAGTGCTCCTCGGGCTTTGTGCAAGTCTGTTTTTCCTCTAATCTTATTGAGCCTATACCGTCCGCTCATTAACCTGCTTAAATAGTTCAATCCATTTGCCGTTTCTTTTAGCCTAAAATAATAGCAGAAAATGAGGTGTAAAATCCTATCAGCCAGCTAAACAGACACAAAGGAAAAATCCAAATAAGAAGAACATTGAAATATGTCCCTAATTTGATAGTTTTTTATCACAGAGAAGAGGAGATGAAAAGCTCATAATGAGCAGGAAAATGATAACTGTACAGTGGATAAATACACATGGTGTCCAATTGTTGGTTAACATTTTAAAAGTAGAACATAGAACAATCTACATAAACAGTTTCTAACAAAAGTATTCATACCTGCTGAGGCTTCCCACATCTTGCCTTTGTGGAGTCAGCTTTTCCACTCTAAGATACCTAAATGAAATCCAATGGAACCAATTGACTTCAGGAGGGATCCAATTGGTCAACATAGCACACCTGTGGGTAATTTATTCTGAGTATAAATCTAACAGTTTCATTAAAGCCTCAGAGGTTTGTTAGAGAACATTAGTGAGAAAACAACAGTGCATAAAACAGGGCTTGCAGTACAGGGAGAAAGCTATTGAGAACATTTAAGAAGGTTATGTTGGAAGAAAAACATCCC
Source organism: Poeciliopsis paucimaculata (assembly GCA_903067055.1). Taxonomy (NCBI): domain Eukaryota; kingdom Metazoa; phylum Chordata; class Actinopteri; order Cyprinodontiformes; family Poeciliidae; genus Poeciliopsis; species Poeciliopsis paucimaculata. The sequence continues at coordinate 50,217 of CAEGAD010093609.1, read as the reverse complement.
AGAACAAATGAAAAGGTCTTTCCTACTGTACATTCAACTTTGTGCGTTGGGAAACCAAACATTGAACATTCCCCTGATTAAATAAGTCTACATTGTAAAACAGTGGCAGGAGCATCATGCTGTGGGGACGTCTTTATCCAGCAAGGACAAGGAGGTCAGAGTTGATGAGATCAGCTGAGAAAAATGCCTGGAAATCCTGGAAAAAAAACTGTTAGGGGGCAGAAAATACTTGATACTCTGGTGTAGTATCAAGTATTATGTTCACTTGTCAGCAGGACTAATTTTTAATGACTTCATTCATTCAAATACATTGCAGGTTATGGTTGAAACTTCACAAAATGTGTAAAAATTAACTGGTTGGAATTCTTTGTTAAGCACTTTATATTTCTTTGTATTCTTGTTGGAGGAGAAATTGCTCAATGTAAAACCAAATTTGATTAATTTATCACATGGTACAGACTGACCTGTGGAAATGTACTTGCTACCAGTTTTACTTGCAGAAGCTGTAAGGACAGACAGATCTAGAGAGAAACACATGCTGTAAACAACAAAACTTACAATGTAAGGATGGCGGTGTCCAAAAAGAACAATACATTTATTCTCTTCCATTTTAAATAAACTGTGTAACAGTGAGTCCAGTATCTTCCTGTTCCTGTTAACCTTGAGATTTGAATTTATTTGCAGTCTATCGGTTGTCGTCCTAGTTAGCAGTATAAGACATGCAAGCTGTTCAAGCAAAGTAATATCTGATAGGGTAGCAGAAACTCCTTGAAGATTTCCATAAATATCTTGAGTCTGTGATCTATATTAAAATCTTAGTGGAATACCCGCATTTAACTCTGCAAGCAACATAGCCATCAAAAGCTGACGTTGTTCACTGGTTTTATTTCTGATTAACCCAAGGACGTGGTCAGGAGTCCTTAGTATTTTCTGGTCAAGGTATTTTCTTTAGCAAAAAGAAAAACTCAGAGTTCTTCACATCTGAAGAATGGTGGCAGTCAACTACTGTTTTTCTGTTAATTATGAGATCATTTTCTTAAGTCATAAAATTCTATCAGAGTGTCTGACAACTATTTTGATCAGTGTTTTCTAAACCTCAAGAGAAGATTCTCAAAAATTGTATTCCATCCACAAAATTAAACTATGTCCAATTACACAAAAGTTGAATACTACACCAGCACGTCTTTTCTTAAAACTACTTAAAACCGGTGAATACAAGCACATTCAATTTGGGTTATGGCTCTGATTCTCAGTCCAGCTGACAATAAACATCCACTTAAACAACAGTAAATCCCTCAATTCCCTTTGAGGGGGGATAATCTCATCTGATTGCTTCAGCTTGATTGGATCTTGTTTCTAAAGGCTTCCATTATGTTGTACCTAAATGTCTTGGGCAGATATTGCCATTTCTTATTTCTTAGAATAAAGTAAAGAATAACTTCAAGCAATCATTTTGTTTTGATGAAATAGTTTAAATTAAGCACAACATGCTAATGAATAACATCAATATATAAATATCCCTTTAAAAGATTGCAGCTTTTAATGTGTAGTTAGCTAAGGTTATACTAAAATTAGCTATTAAATTAGGATAAATTAATAAATGACTTGCATCCATGTAGCCAAATAGTTTTTTCACTTTCAGACAGTACACACATTGATATTCTATCAATTAGAAAATGGATTCCATTGCTTTTTTGTCAGATTAAATTTACCTTTTAATAAACACAACCTTTAAGCAGGTATTAAACACACTTTTCATAATCTTTCTGTATTTTGCTACATTTTATTGTTCTGATGTAATATTCGAATTTTCAATATCATTTAGTTGATTTTTAGTGTGTAGGTAACTGGAAACATTAACAGACAGACTTTGCGTTATGTTTTTAAAATCCCTGCTCATCTTCAGACAAGTGATGTTTTTTGTTGAACAATAACTTTAGGCTGTCAGCTGAGTAAAAAGATAGACAGCAAATTATATTCAGTTCTTGAAACTGTGACCTTGAATGGTTAAAAGAAAGCCATTTTTAAATATGATAGAGGCGTGATTAATAATTGACCAAAGCACCGATGGCAAAAGCAGACTCATTGATTGCAATGTTCCAGCTTTGTTGAACCTTCATATTTTAAATTCCTAAGCAAAGCACATTTTTCTTTTTTTTTTTTTTTTTAAAGAGGAACGTTTGTATCTTCTTAATGAGCAAACCCTTGAACACTGGCAAAAACACGTCCTCTTTTTTGGTTAAATAATTATAACCTTGAGGTTTTGCTGTAAGTTGGGCTAGCCATTTTTTATCTGAATTCTCTCCTTTAACCATTGCTGATATTAAAATATCAAACAATATGACTCACTATTATCAAAATGCTTCTATAGCTCACAAGTTTTCCCGTTGAAGTGCTCTGTCCTCTACTTTTTGGTCTTCATGTGTCATTAATAGCAGGAAGAAAAACAGGAGTTGTATACACTGTAAAAAAAAAATTAAAAAAAACTCTGTAAATTTACGATGAAAAATGGTGAAATTCCAACAGTTACTGACCGTCATAACCAAAACATTTTTCTGTATTTTTAAAATACGGTAAAGTTCTGGCAACCACAGCTGCCAGTATTTTACCGTAATTGTTTACAGTGTACTGCACACAATTTACATACTCCTTTTCTTTTCCACCATTGAATCTCATCCAGTGAGCAAGGAAAACCGAACAAGGAGAAAAGTGTCGTGTTTCTGTAAAACCTCTCTGTCCCTGGTTAGTGAATGGTTTTCTGTCTTCCTTTGCTATCTGCTCTTCTCTTCTAACAGGTACAGGAAAGACTCTCTTCAGACTGAACAATGGCTTTAGTGTCATCAGCAGCAATGACGTGCTGAAGAGGTAAGGAGACCACTGGGAGAGGTAACCCTCAATTCTCAGTGGAGCTTTGACAGATGGACAGAGAGATGGGGACATACAGAGACAATGATGGCCTGAACTAGAAAGATCATTCACCTTCCCCTCTGTCTCTTTCCAGCTGTTTGTGTAATAGCCCAAAAAATAAAAGATGATCAGTCAGGAGATGGAGCTGAGTGCTGCACTGAGGAAAGGCCATGTGTTTTTGTCCTAGAAAGTGGGAGTGTTTTGGACAAGATAAGAATTATTAGTCCCTCATGACAGATCACTAAGGATATTATTAACTTGTCACTGCTCTCCATGTTGTCATTATTAGTGCTGTCATGAATCACGTTGGAACACAGGAAGGAAAGTACAAAGTGGTAGAAAGTGCAAAAGAAAAAAAACATGTCGGCTTAATTTTAGCTTCAATTTGTCAGGGGGAATGCTGATGTGAGTGAGATACACCAGTCAAAACCAATCAAAACATAACAAATGAGGCCACGTTCAATATTTTTTCAGCTATACCATGATCTGTCACTGCCATAACGTCAAAAAATGTCCACAATGATTAGATATTCAGTGGAAACTGGTACAGAACTTAAGTATCATTGGTGTTTCACATTGAGGTCACATGTTTCCATAACAGTTTTCGTGGAACCTAATATTTTACTCTTTCTGTCAGAGTTTTCCAGAATGAAAGTAATTTTTATTAGCTAATTTAATCATAGGAAGGAATACTTGAAATATGAGTTGTTTTCTTCACAGCTGCTTGTTGCAGGAAACAGATGATCTACTCAGCCAAGAGTTGTGTATTTCAGTATTGAAACTTTGGAGGATCGTTTGTCATGAAAATGGTAGGTGCCCAAAGTTTCCGTTGCTCTAAATAAATTGGAAATACAAATATTATTCTGTAGTTTGCTGTGATTTCTCAGCTTTTCAGAGTTTAGTAAAGTCATTATTTGTTTCTATGTGGTGCTCCCAGCTTTGTACTCAGTTTGGCTATATAGATGCATGTTGTGTCAATGCCAATGATTAACTGAAGTCACTTTTCAGGTATGTGAGGTCACTTGTTACCAGAACTATTTTCTTGGAACCTTACTTTTTCTGTCTATTTTACAGTATTGAGTTAAGATTACAACCTAAAGATCTGCACCCATAACTTTTGATTAAATCCACACTGTTTAACGATTAAATGAAATAATTTCTACCTGAGGGGTCTCAGAAAATTGTAATGATCCACAGATTTTCAATACTTATGACCTGTCCCCTATTCCTGGATATTGTGGTGGCTTTACTTTGCATCTCAGAATTTAAATATGTGAAGGTGGCATTATAACTTTATCCTTTTATATCTTTAAAATGGCATGGAGGAGTGCTTACGTCCAATTCTGCATGCACAAACCCTGAAAGTGGAAGATGGCAATTCTTTCTCTTGACAGTTCAAGAAAACCAGAAGATCCTGATGAAATGTCCACTTGCGAGACAGTCTGTGGTGCAGCTGTTAACATCAGACCATGCTCAAGTTGTGAAAGAATGCCTGGAATTACTGAGTTTGTACTCAAACACTTTGTATGGAAGATGTTTGGCCATCGAGAACCTTGACCTGCACATGTAAGTCTTTTATTTTTGATATCAGTTGACATCTCTCGCCACGGTATTTGTTGTAGACAAAACAAAGATGCAGTGCAGGGCCAGTTCAGAGGTCTGAGAAAGGAAATTAAGGTTCGCCTTGGGCTACATGTTCACCATTGCCAACTTTTGTACTGCATGCTTCCTACCCTTCCAAGAAGTTTTTTGTTGTTTCTCTAATAACAGTGCTTGGTCGTTTATTGGTTTTTCATTATATGTACTTTGCCATCTAATTAGATTTTCAAAGAAAGAGGAATAATTAGTTTAATTTTTATTTAAATTCACAATCATTAAAATTACCTGCAAATTCCCTTTGCATTAATTATGGAGAACTGCATATCGGATAGATATTATTTGGTATGCTCCCGTCTCTTTATCTCTTTAAAGGTTAGTGAGAAACCTCATGAGGTGCATCTATGAACCAAAGCGGCAGCAGGGGATCACAGCAGTCTGTATTCTGGAAACCTTTGCTGCTGAAGATGGGTAATAATGCTACACATCTCATCTCTGCCTTAATTCTCATACTGACAATGCAATCTCAGATATTTAGAAAAAGAAGAGTCAACTGTTTTCCTGCACAAACTACATCCTTGTACTGCATTTCAAAATTGTTTCGCTGTAAGAAGCAGTCCTTAAAGGAACACAGTGTGTGGCATTTTTAATAAATCAACAAGTGCCGTCTAAGTGTTAATGTCACATAAAGACAGAAGCCATTCCCAACTTGTTTCTCTCTCTGGGATCTGCTGGAAACAGACATGAAAGAACATCTCAGGCTCTCAAACACAGCGGGAAATAAGTCGAGCTGTCGCGCCGTAAAATGGGTGGATCAATTTTCCTTCTCTGTAGCTCAGAGAGTTTTAATAAAATGTGTATCCAAAAGAAATGTCTCCTCCATTGTAGAACCTGAGCTGAGTCAATGGAGGTATTTTGTCGATGGTTTTTGTTGTGTAGAAAGCTTATTGAAAAAAAGAAAGAAAAGAAAAAACAGAACACTTTCTATTTGAATGCTCTTATGCAGTAGAGTTTTTATTTATAAAGATTTTAACATAGGCAGTTGTGAAGGGAATTAGGTTTACAGGTACATCTCATTAATTCGACTTGCTAAGTTTAGTAATTCAGTTCAAACAGCGAAATTCACTAATTATTGTAGATTCACTACAAACAGAGTAATACATTATTAAAAACAGTCTAAATATTAGGATACCATAAAAGACCAGTAGAAAAATGTGATGTTATGGCCATGATGATGGCTTTCAAAATCATGGAGGAGACTTCACAATGACAAACACAGCCATTGTCAGAAAAAGATCATTGCTAGAAGTATTCTTGTTTTCTTGCAGATTTCGGTTGAAGCTGAGAAATATGTCGACGGATTCTGTTGTTGTTCCACTCAAGACAATACTGGTAAGACGTCGAAGTCTTAAATTTTATTTTATATATAGTTATTTGAGTACAAATTAAATGGGATTACCTAATTCTTTTACAGGGAAGTATCAGCAAGTCAAATCAACAGGTCCTTACATTACTCGTGTCAGCCATCGGCTTTCTGGCAAAAGATGAAGTAATTCGTCAAAACCTCGCTCATCAGCGAGAATGTTGGGAAGCCTTCCTCACTGCTTTTGTAAGCACACAGCTGCAGTCTGTTAACATTGTTTGGAGAAGTGTAAATTGATACTCGTTGTGCTAGGTTTAACACCTCAGCAAAGTGTTAATGTGAGTGTTTTTAAAGTTATTTTAGGTTATGCTTCGCTTCTCTGCAGAAGCAGTGTAGTTCATCCCAATACAACGACGTCATTCACCTTATGCTGGGCTTGATTATCAACCTATCAACAGTCACATCCTTGACTATACAGGTAAGACAGTTAACTTGAGAGATATTTATTTGAGAAACAATGTTGTTATAACTTAGTGAGGAGCACGAAGGACTTTGTTTCATTTTTGTGCAAAAAGCCATTGGACCAATGAAGCAAGTGCAGTCTAAATATTCAGCGCACTTAAGTAAATTATTTAGAGAGTTGAAGCCACTTCCAAGAGTTGAAGATACTTCTGTAATTTATCTAATTACATCCAGACTATATCAAAATCAGAGTACAACTAACCAAAACCCAACAAATATTTATTCCTTTTAACCAGCTGCGTCTTTCACCTAAGTGAAAATAAGCCTCTAAAAAGAAATTTTACAGCATCACATTCAGTTGTCCAATTTGTATATCTTAACGCATACGTAAAATTGACTCTTAAATCAGAGACCGTGCTGTGTACAAAACGTGTAATGTGTGACTTCAGTCAGTTAAAGGTGAAGTGTGTGAAAATGAATTTGTCCTCTTTTAAAGGCGCATGCTGTTTCTCTCTGTGACTGCTGTCTCGACTTGCTGGAAAACGCTGACGAAGGAATTGTAACTGTAAGGAAAAATTACATAAGCATCTTTCCCAAAACTGTGTTTTCGCAGATTGACATGATAATACAACATATGACTTGAATACATTTGAAAAATAAAAATTAGCTTGGGTGAATTTTAGGTTAGGTGAAGTAAGTTTTAGTTGTGCTTGAGGTGTGATTTTAGAGGAAGCACCTCTTTCCTGATTGGTGCCTCTGAGCCAGTGTTGATGCAGGAATGGCATTTCTGTACAGTGACATTGGTGTTCAAGCACCTTATAATTAAGGATGAGTTACTGATTCATGGGTTGTTCTTCAAAATCCCAACAAATTTCTATTCATCAGAATAAAAAAGTGTGTCAAATTAGTAATACATTGATAGAGTTGGGCAGTTATCTCAAAAACACATACTGTTACGACTATGTTACAACAGATTATCTACTCAGCCACATATTTTAAGAACTGTTTTCGAAACAGGTAAAGCAGGCTAACGTTGACTTTCTTCAAAAGTCTGGTCGGTGTCAGGAAGCATCATTCTGACAATACTGGTCAAATATTCAGGCTGACATTTCAGTCATTTTTGCAACTTCTCAAGTTACATTTGACCAAATATTAGTGGGGGTCAATGTACAAATTTATATAAAGCCATCACATTAAAACTGGATGACAAAACATACCAAAATAGTTCAAATGTGGCTTTGATAAAAAATTGTAAATGCCCACATATAAGACTCCTGAAATGCACATTTAAAATTTCAGTTTAATAACATTAATTGCTACAATTTGTGTATTTAAGCCTCTGACTAGACAAGGGATGTTTCTTTAAAGTACCCACTTCTGTAAATTCACCTTCATTCAGGTAACCCATATATCTCCGTTTTGGTGTTCATTCATTACGAGAATGTTATTTTTTTTATTAAAGGCATATTTTCTGACATTACTGCATATAGCACTTTTTCTGTCAACCATATAACTCAAGAGCAATATTCATCTAGTGACACCCATTCATTTGTCAAAATGGAGACTGGTATGTCAACGTGTGGCTATGTGCCTTGCCCAAGGGAATTTTAACAGGTGACAGGGATGAAGCTGGATTCCATCCTACAACTTCAAAATTGCAAGATGGCTGTTCTTTCTACAACCTTTAATCTGCAATGTGAAGATGGTAGATTGGGGTGATGGTTAGCTGGGTTTAATTTTAGTATCGATCATAGATAGAAAGTTTTCTCAAATATTATTTTTCTCCTGTGGTCCTGTTGAACTATCTGACCTGCCCTCCCCCTTAAACAAAAGTGTCACTTTAGCTCTCGTAGAGTAGTGAGAATAAATTAAAGATGTCCTACTTGTTTTTTACGCCATTATTTCGTTTCCCTCTGCTGGAGCAGCTCTTTATTTACCTTCTTTTCTCTTTGATTCCCCATGAAGGTTTATCATGAAAGCACAGCATAGCTGTTTTTCCCCTGTCTGCTACATTAAGGAGATAGCTTTGATGAGAAGAATCTAAAAAGCGTGTGTGTATGCATGAGATAAGAAGTGTCAAAAAATATGGTGTCACTGTAACGGATCTGAACATGACTCAAAGCGCTTTAAAAAACCATTAGCACTACTCTAACCCTGCAAAACTGGCTGATTACGTATCTTCCTACTGTCAAAAGAATAAGGATTACTTTAACAGGTTACAGTTGAATTACCATGAAATCTGATAAAGATGAGGTAACTTTATCATGTCACTGGAACTCTAACTCTGGTTTCTCATAAGAAAGATGTTTTCTTTTGTGTAGTAAATCAACGTTTTTGCAAAAGTAATTATGGTAGAAGGATTTAGAGGCTTTAAAAAAAAATCTTTTTACCCCACATTGTTTTTATTAAGTCATCCGTATTGAGAAAATACTTTGTTGTAACAGTTCAACTCAGATTGTCCATTTGACTTGTCTAAGCCACTGTTTACATTTTTACTAAAATAACCTATTTGAAATGAAAACTGTAAGACAAATTATTCGATAAGGACTTGAGATAAAATGCATGCACTGGTTTTAGACTGAAAAAATTTGTTCTTAGGTGGTCTTATTTCCCATTCCCTTTTCTATCACCTTTATTTTTCCTTTGCCTTTCCTTTCTCTTTCTTCATCTTCTAGGGGTTTCTTTTCTAATATCAACACTCTTCTTTACTCTCCAGAGAGCCATGGGTGTGCTGAGCACTGTCCTCCCTCAGTCCTCTGAAGCTGCTCAGCATGCTGTTCGAAGGAAAGTCATTCACACCATATGCCGGCTGCTGAAGGTATTTAACGGCATAGACAGTTAAGTCTGTTTTTTAATTACTTGGAATAGCTTAGTACGGCTTTCGAATCTTGAGATAACACATTTTTAACACACACACTTAGACACATGTTATAGAAATCTGTGATTTCTGTTATACTATGTGTACCAGTATAACAAAGACACAGCTGACTTAAAGAAAATGAACGTCACTTCAGACTTTTACAAAAGAAAAACCTGATTAAAAAAAAAAAAGCATAATTTTCTATGTTGCTTACATTTTGTTTAATGTAAGCAAAATGTAGCAGGTGTTAAACACCTGCTTGCAGACAGCAGGTGTTTAACATTAAGCAGGTATTTAACATTAAAATGAAAAATAGTCCCAAGTTCAGGAATCAACAAGTCCAGTCCTTGAGAGCCGTTATTATTCAACTTTCCTCTGTGATGCATTTGATACGCTACTTGCACTTAAAAACTCAAGTAGAGAAGAGAGACAATCAAAAGTGTCCAAAATTCTTACCGAAAACTTTAATGTAGCTCTAAAACTGCTATCGAGACTAAATGGTTGTCATGATATAAACATAGACTGATATGATAGCAATTGATCATGTGAGTAAACTCTGCCTATTACAGTCGTTCTATTTGGGGATGTCAAGAGGTGGCGCTCTTGCCCGCTTTACTGTAGTTCCCCAAGAAGAAGTCGTGAGACAAGAGACTTTCACCCATTTAACTTTGGGTGAAAGTTAAATGTGATGTTCTGCTACCTATTATGGGAAAAACAATCTAGGTTCAGAAAAAGAACCTTGAATAAATAAACCAAGAAGATGGTGAAAAAGAAATGGTTTAGTCACGCTTCCCTTATTCTACTCATGAAAGAGCTGCGCACACAGAACCTGTTCTCTACCTCTCTCTCCTTCCTTTGTGTTCATTTGATTGCCAAAATATGCAGAAAATTATGCAATCTTCCCACAAATAGCTTAGACTCTTTTTTTTCAAGTGGTACCTAATATGAATATAACACTGAAGGTCAAATTTGAATAAAAAGGCAAAATCTAGTTAAATTGATTTACAGAGAAATAACTAAAACAATAAAATAAATTAAAAAACTGTCATCTTTAACATTTATATAATAGCTGTGTGATGAAAAATAATTGTATTCATTTTGTTGTTCATGACATCTGACACTTTTTATCTAGAGTCAGTATAGAAAACATCCTGCTTGCTTATTCATTTTTGTGTGTGCATTTGTTTATTAAGAGAAAAGGTCAGACTGCCACCAAATTTGCCATGAAGACATTGACGGTTTGCACTGCAGTCGGCGACACGGCAAGGAAAGAGCTGGTGAAGTTTGATAAAAGTGAGGAATGATTGACATGTTAGCATTCATAGGCTCTTTCATTAGTGTGAATACTGCAGTACTAAAGGTTTTGACCTTATTTCAATTCTGGGACAGAACTGAAATAAACACTTGTTGATTAACGTGTGAGTTCAGTTATATAGCTGAAATCGGATTTTTACATGACATGTATAAAAATGCACACAATCTACTTTTTTCTCAGTGTGATATTTAATCAGACTAAATGTTTCCAGTTTTAGACTTTTTAGAATTCAAACAATAAGTCATATTAATTAAAAAAAAAACAAAGCAAGAGAGATTTTTATTTCTCAAAAGTTTGCATACTCTAAGATTCATATGACTAAACAATTTGCAGAGAGTTGCAAGCTTCTGATCAGTTAATTTAATCATATTGAAGATAATTGGAAATGCAACAGTGATATCATAATGTAACATCTCAAACATACTGATTTGTTGTGTTTCATTACAGAAAAATCAAAAGAAATCTGACCAGATATCATAAAAGAATCTGGCGGCATCCATGAGTTTAATTCACCCTTGGGTAAAATTTCTAGATGCTTGAAGTTTCTAAATTCGTAAATAGCTTGGAAGAATGTCCAGCCATTATAAGGTTCAATAAGAAGAAAGGTTCTGTGACCCGTAGATTGTTTATTTGTGTATAATGTGTGTATTACATTCAGAACAACAACAGAAACTTTTGAAGAAGCTGGCAGATGGTAAGACAGAAAAGAATAACGTGCGAAAATATTGAAGCAAAATTTGAAGATATCAGCCTGGAAATTGAAGCCTGGGTTTAGATAGATCTTTCAAAAATTAACCTGAAAATACTCCCAAATGAATTACTTATGTTCTCATGATTGGGCTAAAATTCCAGGAAACTGTTGTAAGAAGCTTGAAAGAGTCCTTAAACATTTGACCCAAGGCAAAAATGTGAAAGCCAAGTACTGAGAAAATGCAATTAATTTTCTGACATGGAAAATAGTTTAAAGAGATTCTAAAAGAAAAAAAAAAAAAAAAAGCACATTCTAGCTCACCTGAAGAAGGAAAGGTTTCCTCTGATTTTCCTGCATCTGTTTATTAATGGGTGCGACTTTCATCATTGTATGTTTTCCTGATTTGGTTCCGACCTGTTATTTTGCGCAGAACTCTCCAATTTACGTCGTTTGCTGCGTTCCAACAGCGATGAAGTGATTTCAGGAAATGCAGCTTTGTGCTTGGCCCATTGCTTTGAGCTGGAAGGAGTTGCCACCCACCTGCTGGGTACTGATATTGTGCTGCTTCTACTGCGGCTCGCTGCGGGGGAGCCCAAGAAGACAGCTGTGCAGCAAAATGCAGCCATTGCTCTCAGCAAACTATGTCGATCTGAACCCAGGTAACACCTCACCTCACAGATCACAAAATATGATTTACATTCTGAAAGCTAATGTTATTAAAGTTTTTAATGGTCTCAAAGTGACGATGGAGCTCTGGCTGAAGAAGCTGAACATAAAACTAATCTGTAATTTTAAGCTATTACTACTTTCTGAGTGCATGTCTCTTTAATATTCTGAATTGTCAAGACTTAACACAAATTTCTTTTCATGAATAATGAGTAGGTGTGTTTGAACTGGGCACATTTTTAGACCTTACAGCTTGATTCTATTAAAACCCATTTTGTAATGATTAAAATGCAGAATAAAGATACATTAGTAGGGCTTTCTCTGGATTCCTAAAGTACATTCAGTTTATTTGTTTTACTAAATATAGTCAATCAAATAACAATTTCATAAGCGGGTTTAAAACAAAAGGGAGATCTTTAATTACTGTGCTTACTACTACAACGCAGCTGAATTAAAATGTTCACAGAGGCAAGAGCATTCATTTCGTTTCCTTGGATGGCAACCTACCCATTCTCAAAATGTGGAAATGTTTTCTTGTGCTTTTTGAAAAAGAAAAAAAAGAAAACAACAATTTATTACTGCTGGTTACCACAACTGGCTGCCAGCTGTAGTTTGTTTCTCCCCTTCCAGATCCCAGCAGGCTACTGAACAAAGAGAGAGAATGAGATCAATTAAAAATTCTGCATTAGTTTTGTAATTAGTCTCCTCTGGCTCTGTTCCCTGGATTATTTCCCCATGTCTCTTGTGTCTCTTGCTAGGCTTAAACAACAACCTGCCATGTCAAAATGTCACAGAGTCTTTTGTCTTGGCTTTGACAAGATTTCTTGTTTATTTGAAGTGGCGCTCCTACTGAGTACTTCTGAGCGGTCAGTGTCTTATCTGCAGTTAGCAGAAGTCATTGTGATTTTAAGCTAGCGAGTTGCCAGCCTCTTGCTAAAAAAAAGCAGCTCAAATATTTTCTTGTGCTTTCAAAAATAATTGAAAATGTTTAATATTAGTTATAATGCAAGAGAGAACTGTTAAAATTGTCTTCGTTTTGACTGCAATAGAGCATCTGCTGCTATGCAAATGTCACTTAAATGTATCCTGATACCTATAAGAATCTCAAAAATGTCTCTGTTATCACCTTCTGGTACTTGCAGGTGTCTTTTTCAGATAAAACTTGTCATTGCTTATGTAATGACTTTTTGGTTTGGATTTGCGTTTTTTATGTTTCACCAACAAAGTCTAATTTCTGTTTCAACCATAATATAGATTAGATCTGTGGGTGGATTCTTAGATTATCCTGGCTACACATACCTTCAGTACTGGGATTTATTTATTTTTTTTACATTATCAGGTGGTAAGTAATTGCAGATGACAATTTTATACAAGTTGCTAAATTTTGTTTTTGTTTTGTTATTACAATGTATAATCACAAAGGTGTCTGCTGAGGAGTTGTCTTTTCTTCTAAATAAGTAATAACCAACAGCAGATATTTACATTTATGCATATCCATTGTAATCCTCTGATAAAATAGTGTTATTTGTCTACTATTTGTCTACTATTTGTCTGTTATTTGTGAGTTATAATTTTCTATGCTTAGATTTAACAGCTTAACCTGAAATCGACATTAAAACCTTGTTTAATGTTAGTCTTCTCCAAAAGTTTAATGGAGAAGATCATTAAACTTTTCATTGCATTGGTAATTTCAGAGGAAACACTATTTTTTGATAATAAACAACTTTTCCAGACCACTTGCCATTAGTGATCGACCATACAAAGTTAATCAGTATAATGATCTTGTTGCTTACGATAATCTTGGAGCAATTTTCTGATGTATGACCATAGAATGATCATATGCCAGATGCTGCAAATGCCAGTAAACAGCTGGAACTGGTAGCAAAGGAAGTCTTGTCTGCGTAGCGACATCCCAAGTTGGCCTAGCTACAACCAACTTTGCATTCTCCTGTAGTTCCTTTTCTTCTGCAGGATTTTACCTTTCAAACACAACACACGTTTCAGTGGGTATGCTGTTTATTACCCATCCAAGGGCAAGAGAAGAACCCGATACCATTTCGTGGTTATTTAGCTCAGTCTGGAGTGTCGTGGTAACCATCAAATGCAGACCAAGTGCATTTTGCATACATTAACCATGTTTCAGCAACTCCTATTGGATGCTCATCACACACAATGGCCTGCAGTAAATTCTTGGTCTAGCTAAAATCACGGTGTGGTGTTGTCTTTGGAATATCAATGCAACCAATTCTCTAGTTTGTGTATCTGGCAAAAAGAGTTTTCATCCTTGCAGTCAAAGGAAAAGGCACCATGCATAACAATGTAGTCTCATACCTTTTTTTAAAAACTTTTTTCACTTGTATATTGCATCAAAGGTTCTAATCTGATCTGTTTACTGATCACACAGATAAGGTTATGAATGCTTGCCTGAGTTGAATTATTGATTTTCACCTGAATTATGTTGCATTTGGATCAACATTGTGTTCCATTACACAGACATTAAAACATGGACAATTTTAATTGGACAATTTGTGAAGTCACAGCATGAGAATATCCACATATCATGTTCAGGAAACGAGAGGTTCTCTTTCTAGGAGATGCATGTGTGTCAGTGAATTCTTCCAAACTTTCGGGGACGCTCAGTTGTAGTTCCAAGCTGTTACAAACCATTTTAGGAAACAAAAAGGCAACTTTAAAATCATTCTCTTATAAATGATAGGTATAGATATGTTGGCTAAAAGGATTTCTTTGTTGAATCTGCAAAACTTTTAACTGGGTCAAAGTCTTTTCGTTCTGCCTCCTAACACGTTGCTTCTGCACTGGCCTGCCTTTGACCTCTACATGCAAGCCGTTGTCCCATTTCAGCTGAGAAAGAGTCTCTCTTCCTTTGTGTACATTTAGTCAAATGTTGTGAATCACGAGGCTCAGGGACAGACTGTCAGACTTGCTTTAATGGGACAAGAGCATCGCTTGATATTTGAGAGCAGCCAACACCAACCACAACTCTGTGTCATTCTGTAATAAATGCTCTAATCTGATGTAAGCGTCCTTACGTCAGTGTCCTTTTTGAAGGCCCTAAATGCACTTTGGGGCTGATAGGCTTGGACTTTGTTGAGGATGAGTTGATTGCTCTGTAGCGAAGGTCACACAAGTGTTTAAATTGAATGCCAGCACACTGGACACTCTGTCAAAATATTTTCTTTAAAAAAAGAACAACATTTTTTCTTCATATTTTCAGACATGTGCACACACTTCGAGAGCTTCATGGCCTGGAGATTCTGCACTCCTGTGTGAAACTCATCAAAACAGAGCAGTAAAAATACAATCTGAAATGTTCTGATATGAACCTCTTGTTTTCCTATGTTCAGTATAGAAAAGCATTTTTTTTTTTTAGCTCATTCATACTTATTCGGAAGAAATTGCATTGAAGATGTTTTCTCATCATTAATGATTCTGATGTAAAGGTATTTATTTGTGACCTAAAGAATTAAATATATCATTAACTAAAAATATCTTCACGTTTGTGATCATTCTGTCTACATTAACAAGGTCAGGTCCATTAGCAATCCTCTGTTTCATAACATTTCTGACTAATTAGACAGTACAATAATCTTGAATTTCATATTAATTTGATGCTGCACCAAATTAAACTGTTAGATTTTGTAATGATTATATTTACATTCAAATTAAATTCTAAAAACAAGAATTTGATTCAAGAACGTGAAACCACTGTTTTATTTCCTTCACTAATTGCAGACAGATTTCACACTTGTTTTACCCCGTCAACAGCATTTGTGGTAATTGAATCCAAACATTTGATTACGATTATTTAGAAAATGTAGAGAAAATTTAAATTGGCAGGTTATGTGGCATGGCCAAATATAGGTTATACATTTTAAATCAGGGTCTTTCCTGGAGCTCAATGCTGTTTGGCTTTATCTTTTCTAAAGTCATTTTAACTCTGCTTGGATTTTTCATACTGTTGGAACTCCCATCTCGGGATGATGATGTAGAGCTGACTTGACTTTAGGCTGTGAAACAAATTTTAGAACCAATAGAGAAGCTAAAGTAAGGTGTCAAGTTGGGCCCTCCGGCCCTTTTAAAAAAATTATAAACCATGCCAGAAACTCAGTTCAGTGCTGGACCAACCAAGTAAAATATGTCTAGCAAGAAGGATGTCAGAACCTTGTTAATGGCAAAAATAATTTGGTGCTTTTACGCAATAAAAAATACATTTATTAATATTTTATGGAAGAATGTTTGATTATATAAATGAAGGAAAATCCACTGTAAATTCAAACTGGTGTCATAAAATGTCTGCTTTTAAAAATCACTTTACCTCAGGAAATGGTTAAAAAGTATATGCAGTGGACAAATGAATGACCACCATGTTAACGACACATGTTGACCAGTCACTGAAGTGCCACACATTGCAATGGTTTTTATAACAAACTTTTGTTATGGTTCTTAATCAGCTACTGTTGATTAATATTTTTTGAATTCATTGGCACTGTCAGTCACATGTAACTGAAAAAAAAAGCAATAGAGAAATGTGATCTTTGTGATACTGACGTTCAAAGGACAGCCACCTTGCAAGTGACGACACTATCAGGGTCCATGCGGATATATCTGCAAACAGATGAAACCCTGCGCTGCACAGCATAAAGGACCACCAAGAGCTTTTACTCACTTGGGTTATAGTCACTGCTAAAAGACAAAAACCGAAATGTGGAAGTTTAACTCCCTTCCACTTGCTGTTTTCCTGCTTACAGGTATGTAATATTTTTGTTAAATAGTAAGTTGGTTGGTGTTGCAGGTTTGTTGAATGGCTGTTGATTGTTTTATTTGGCAGAGCTGGTTCTTAGGTTAAAAGCTGACCTATGATTTTTTATTTTCACTTGTCTCTTCCTCACAATGACATTATAAAGTTACTAAGAAACTATCACAATGTAACTTTGTAAACATCAGGAACAGAAAAAAATCTCAACAGATCAAAGTTATAATTTCTGCATTTATGTACTAATGTAGAGATTGACTTTCATCTAATTTCCAGTATATTTTGTAACAACAACTTGTAATGTAATCACAAAACCACCTAGTGTTAGCACTACAAATAATAGAAAAATCACCAGACATTTAATAATCAGCTAATCAGTCACACATCATCTAGTATCTGTCACCAGTTCATAAAATTAATTTCAGCCACGCTAGGATTTAAATGATTTAATGTGTCATCAATGTAAACCAATAAAATGTCAAATATTAACAAATATGTCATTTTAAGGAAATCATTATATTCATGTTTCTTATAGAAAATCCCTTTATCCACAGAAGCAATGAGCATTGTGATTTTTTTTAATGTACATCTCCAATGCATGGAGGTTGTAGGAGCCATTAAATTAATGTGTTCAGTAATTAAAAATGAATAAAGTGCAAGTGATTGCCACTGGGAATTTGTATGATTAAATGTAGTAAATCAACACTGAAGATATTCCCCCTCTGCTACCCATTTTTGCATAGAGCTCATCTAGTTTGATAACATATTTCATAATATGTTTTTGCCTGCCTCAGCTCTTTCTTTTATTTGTCTTTCATTTTTATCTGATACTACTATTACTACTATGAGCATTAAAAAAAAAACAACATCCTTTGAGGATAAAATTTGATTGACATGTTTTGTTATTTTTTAGTAGCTGGGGGAGAGCGAGAAGATTTCCAAAGTTACCTCCCAGAACAAACAAAAGGCACTGCTGTCGCAAAGCATAGGCTTTTGGAAAAAACAATCACAATTGTTCGTGGCACAGAAGCAGTACCTTCACAGACGACACACCGAGGCACCGAGGTGGAGCCGACTGTCGAGTTTCCAAAAGCGAACGTGTTTGACACAAAACTAAAGCCAACTAATGAGGGGATGCCAACCACATCGCTAGCTACTACTTTACAAAGCATGGGGAATATTCTCTCCAGTAATGTACAAAACTCTTTAAAATCATCAACAGCTTTCCATTCAGAATCAAAAGTCCCAGTAAAATCTGATTATGCAAAGATTGTTTCATCTTCCACACAAGCTGCATTGGTGTTGAATGATACCTTTGAGCCACATGTCCATTTGTCTGCGAAGGCAGTCGAAGCCCCTCCTTGGTTTTCTGTGCCGCATGCAATCAGGATTCACAGAAATGCCAACTCTGTTATTCCCACATCTGCTGATGCAGGACTTTTACTTCCGATCCCATCTGCATCTCGTCCTCGTGTAATTGATAACCTGACGGAGCTGTTTAATGCCAGTGATGATTTACGACCTCAAGAGAAGAGCATAACAAACCTAGGAGAAAATGTGGCTATGTCTAGTACAATGCAATTCATCCTCCAGGTTGAGCCAACAAAAGATTCAATGAAAGAAAATGGTGCCGCAGACTTGTGTTTGACCTGTCTGAAAGATAGAAAAGCAATGTCCAGTGAGAAATTTGCAGCGAGCCCTACTGCTTCACCTCATTTTTCTTTAGGTTCTCTTAGTTTAACTTCATTAAACAGTCTCCATTCTTCTTCAACTGGGGACAGCAAAGAGGCCAAAGAGAGCAACAATTTCAAGAATGCAATAAATTACAACCACACATCTCTTCCTTTTACCCATAATAAGACTGAGAGAAAAACTGTTTCTTTTTTCTCACATATTGCTGCTGAACTGTCATCTGAAAAACACAAATTCACAACACTACCACCAAGTCGTACCCACCCCAGCAAAACGTTTGTCACAGCAAGTCCAAAGTTAATATCAATAGCGCAATACCCCTCATCAAAGCCTTCTTATACCGGTGAGAAACCAGTGAAACATGGACAGCAAGAGATCATTTACAAAAATGTCTCCATGTGGGAGCCTCAGTCAAATCCAATGCCTTTCACTCAGAGGAAGAAAAAGGCTTCCCACAGTCTCTCAACAAGCTTGAAAAATCAGGACATCAGCACTGGGCCAGTGAGCAATGTGCCTTTCATTGCTCCCCTCAGCAGTTTTAACAGTCCTCTCCCAAAAGGTCGTGCTCATGCCACTGCTTCACATCCTCCAAGAATGAACTCGATTGAAGCTCTCGCTGCAATAACACCCTTCACTCTTCGCAGGCTAACTGTTTCCACAGTCAAAAATCTAAAGTCTTGTTTTCTGACGGGAAAAGATGCGACTTTCATCTCTGTGTCAAACAGCCAAGCAAAACCCAAACCTACATTTCAGACCAAACAGTCGATATTGACTTTGTTACCAAAGGATTTAACAACTAGGCTTGCAGCTGTCGCTCATAAACAGCCCCCTGCTAATCTCCAAACAACAGTGAGTACGATGGCTATGACCAGAGTACAAACTTCAACTTTTGCTACGAGGAAAGTTAGACTGAAGGTCTTTGACTTTGACGTCTCTCAGTCGGCATTAACGGGACTAAAAAGTATGTCTTTCAATAAGAAACAGAAAGAAGCCCAATCAAAAATCATTGAGGGGAGGGATTCTGAAGGCAACAGGCCTGACAGTAAATTAATAGACTTACACAACATTCACAATCTGACACTAGGAGATAAGCAAGAAAGCATTTTGAATGTAGTTACTGAAACAGAGGACAAAGACACTCTTCAGTCCAACAGCAACCATGGCGGAGAAATTACAAAAATGTTTCTCAAAGAGGATGGAGTCCTGGAAAACAAAAGGGAGGAATTATTAAGATTAGATGATCCTGAAATTGAAAAACAAGCAGCACAAATAAACCAAAGCCCATACAGAGAGGCTGGAGAAATGAAAGAGTTCATCACCAAGACAAGCAGAGAAGAGCATGTACTTCTGAGACATGACAAAAATACACAACATGGTGAAGTCAAGGATGAGAGAGACGCCAGAAGAGAAGGTGTGACTAATATAAATACGCAGAATTCAACCCTGGATACTGCTGGAAAGCAGAGACAGTTTTTGGAGGAAAAAGGAGCAAAGGCTGCAAGTGGGGAGGACAGAAAATTTAACAAGGATATTGAGAAGGAGGATGTGACAAATGTTCCCCCTGAACCGGCAACAAATTGGAAAGAACTTAACGGAGACAAAGAGCGCTTTGTTGAAAAGCTGTCTTCCTGTCATGGTTTGATTAAAGAGTTGGACGACTCTGAGCACAAGGGTATTCATCTGGGTGAAAATGCTTCACAAATAAGAGACCTAACAAATAAGTCATTTTCTTTTGAGGTGACAAGCAATCGCCAGCTGCCACACCCATCTGTAAGATCCGAGGCATCAGATCTAATGGAGAAGGAGCTTCCAAAAGAAGACATTATGTTACCACTGAAGGAAAAAATTTCTCAAAAGTTAGAGGTTACATTTCCCGCGGCCACCGTGTCAAAAATGTCTGGATTTATTTCTATGTTTACGCCACTTATTCCCCAAAGCAGGAGGGCTGCTAACACAGCTAAGCAGCCTTTACTCACAACCCAATTTCAGAGAGCCAAGTCCCACTTTACCGTGAGCAGTTCTCTCAATGTATCAATTATTCAGAGCAACACAGATCATAAGCATAAACCGAACTCTTCTGTTCTGAGGGCCGAACCAGTTTTACATACAGCGAATGAGCAAGGGCATGTAGGATATGCTACACCATCCATACACCAGCAGAGGTATGATGATTCATCTACAAAGACACCCACAGTCACAGTCTTAACATTTAAACCCCGCATCTCCATGGGCCCATTCCAGCCTCACCGAGGGCAGTCTGCTACTCAGGGGAGTCACTCCTCCTCCTCATGCCCTAACATAACTCCAGGCCAGACATGTCTCTCCAGGGTGTCAGAGCAGGCATCGCATCCAGACACTTTACATACTCCCGCTGTGAAAAACAAGCAAAGATTTCCACAGGCACTGACATCGTCAGTGATCCCTGCAACAAGAATCAATCGTTTTTCTCCCGAAAGCGTGTCACCGATGATGAAACTGAGGACGTTAAGCGGTGACAGGTTGACTGTAACCTACAGATTGCAGAAGCTAAGTAGATCACAGCTGGCCCACTTTGTCCCTGGATCCAAAAGCAGAGAGTCCTTGTTAGCGGCCGCTGGTGAGACGGGTCAAAGAAAAACGAAAGGGGATGCTATGTTCATGATGACATCCAACGTGAAACATTCAAATGGAGTCACAGGTGATCAACATACGACTGTCAGGAGTAAACATGTTGCTAATGACACTGATGAATTCAACTCCACTTCCCTTCAGACTAAGAATGAAACTAAACAGAATGACCTTTCTACTGCTGGTGGCAAAGATGAAGCAAACAATATAATTATGACTGCAAAGCATCGTCATCGCTTTGAGTTAGAAAAAGCCATGCCTTACACTGTAATGGCTACAAATGGGAAATTTGGCCACGACACAAATTATGCTGACACAGTTGATCGAGTTGGCACCGCCACAATTTTCCAGACAGATAATCTTCCCGAAAGGCCTAAAATACAATCTGATGATGAGCCTGACTCATTGTTTGATATTGAGCATCGCTTGGCAAAGACAAATGTAAGGCACGACAGACAGTCTCTGTCGCAGCAGAGTGAGAGTAACAAGTCAGACCTGATTACAAATATCAATTCAAGCACTGACCGTGCAATCCACAAAGTAGCACACCAGACTTTTGACCAAGCAAGACACATTATTTCTCAATTTCAGATAAACGCAAATAAAACCGCTGACTTTGTCTCTCTGACAGAGACTCCCGCTGAGTTCAGAGGTTTTAAATCTCTGCTGGCCACGAGTGGGACTCTGCCAGACAGTAAGAAGTTCACTCAGAAGGCAGCTGAGCACAGATCTCAGCCCTACGCTCATACCAATCCTTTGACTCAGAGAGAGCTTCCCATAACTCACACTTTTGACAAGCTCACCCCCGCTGTTTCGAGAATAAAAACAATGGAAACACATAGTGTGCAGGAGCAGCCAGAGGAGGAGATTCTTGTACGAGCCGCCGAACAAGGCCAGCATTCCCTGCTTTCTATGACTGCATTATCACATGTTATTAATATAGCGGAGTCTGTCTTTTCAGAGATGACCCACAGAGCCAAAGAGTCATATGTCCAGACACCTGCAACTTCTGAGCAAATGAGCTATTTATCACTGAAAGGGATGAAATCAATTCCTCAACCTGTGAATGTTAATGGAGAGCACTCACAAGATTGGGTAGAAAAACACAAGAACCGCACGTTGCCTAAAAGAACTTCAACAAGCCAAGCAATCTTCGGACATGTGACAGATTTTGTACCTCTTGCAGAGATCCCACACACAGAGTCTGTTAATACACTCAGTTGTAGCAGTACTGGGTGTATAAAGGCTGGTGAAATTACTGAGGCAGTTGTGATTGATCCTACAAAGGCAATGTTCAAAACTCGATTCCCAGAAAAAAATAATGTCCTGTCCCAAAATGCTAATAAAACAACGTCCGGAAGCAACTGGAGCTTTCATCCCTCGTTACCTGGAAAATCTGCTCCCCAGGCTGCCAAGCTCAAAGTGTTGCATTTATCAGTCACCAGTAAATGGGAACAGGACTACACCAGTGATGACACAGTGTCAACAAAGGCCAAAAGTACATCAGATGAAACTGTTCATTTGGAAAGACAAGACACACCTCAGTGGACTCGGTTTGTGACGAAAACAACACAAAGGCGCTTTCAGAGCACCTCTGGAGTTGTTGCAACAGAGGGCACACTGTCTGAGTCTGGAGCAGCTCCCGTGGAAACCACAATAAAGTCCACTGAGAAGACGCTGCCTGTTGAAGGAAACACCAAAACACAATTAGACAGAAGAGCAGGCAGAGCCAGGATGCTGGCAGAACAAAATGTCAGTAGGTCACCGCGTACCCATGCTAAGGACGAGACGGCAAGCCCGGAGTCTGGGAGCAGGCTGTTAGTGTCAGAGCCGCAGACTAAATCAGAGCTCCCAAGGCTGAACCAAAGGAGAAGGACATCACCTCATCAGTATGTCTCTGGGTAATGTTATTATGTCTTCTATCATTTCTATTATTAACCTGGTAACAGATTAAAGGAAGGTAGAGGGGAATTTTATATTAAGAATGCCAGATATTCTAACACAGCCCACAGATTCATTGGATTTCATTTACAGGTGCATCTTTAGAAATTACAATATTGTCAAAAAATTGACTTATTATAGTAATTTTAAAAAAGGCTTATTGATGCACTGTACAGCAGTTGTACAATTCTGAACTTTAGAGGAGTTTTAGGACTTTTTGCATTTCTGGTCAGCACCAGATTTCGCTTGAAATTACGATCATCATGTCCCCTAAGCTTGTCAGCAGAGGGAATCATGAAGTGATTTAAAATTTGCGGTTAGACAGCTGTGGACCGACGCCAGCAGATGGCATGGCGTCTCATCACTGAACGAGGAAACTTCACAGCAACTTTTCTTCAGCTTCATTATTTCTCCATAGTCTGAGACTTTACTTTCCAAATCCAATGCAACATTCACTTTTACTTGAAATGAGGGCAGCTCGGATGATTTTGCGGTTGTCTTTTATTCAGAAAAAACCTTGGGACAGTCCATGTTGCAGCTAGCTCTGTAGCTAGCAGACACTAGCAATAAAGAGCTAGCAGAGCTAGTGTCAATCTACAGATTGTGAATCTCTCCAAACTAGTTAATTATGTGTCACAATAGTTTTAAGGTTATTGTGTTGCCTTTTCATTTTTTTATGTTATAATTTTACCTACTACTAAACGTTCAGCGAATGTACCTGGACACAAAGCTCAGTTAGATATGGGCTTGTTTTGTGGAGGGAGTCAGTGAGTCAGGAGAATTGCACTCTTCTCCATATGGCTGTAACACAAAATCCCTGCGTTAAAAAAAACATTCTGGATTCTCTTTAACTGTAAGTCAAAATTAAGATAAATAAGTCATTTACATATTTACAATTTTGAAATTGAAAATTTCAAAATTAAACAAATTTTTTAGTAACTTAATACATTTTTTTCATTGAACCTTCACTTGAAAATGTCAAATTTGGCTGTAGTTTTATTTTATTTTATTTTTTAAAATTTTTTGATGATTTTTATTAAACAGCTGCTAAATTCAGCAGGTGGAAAATTCTGTCGTCATTGTATAAAATATCTCTGAATACAGACACAAGTCCATCACAGATGTTTTCATTTTCTCTATGAGCACAGGAAAGTAAATAAATAAAATAAAACAGCTCTCTGGATCTTCCGTAGGTTTACCTTGAGGGGTTTAAATATCTGAACTTTTTAAATGGATTTTGGTCAGACTGCACTGAGAGCTTAGTAAACATTTGGAACAGAGCTGAGCTGTTGACTATTCTATAAACTACTATCATAAATCATTTTAACCACTGAAAGCAACAAAGTGACAAAGTAAATGCATTTATCTTAGATGTTCCCACTCCTCTCTCAACCGTACAGTGACTAATTGATACAACCAACTATAAATAATAAATAAAATCTCTTAACAGGGAATTACAAAGTACATCCTGATGCAAAACGGCGTCTGTAATCTTACGTGGATTCTGCACTTAGTTTTGAATGATTTCAGCATCAATTGTTTACGCTTGTTTATTAAGCAGCATCTCTTGTTTTTGCCAGCTTCCTGCTGACACAATCCTAATGACAATGCGTTATCCATCTTTTATTCATTCTCTGCTCACTTATTCTTTTATCTTCTGGTACATCTCTCAAGGGCAAACGCAAGAATGCAGTCAATAAGACAGGTCATTTCTGTGTTGAAGTAACTGGCACGCCACAGGAAACTCTACTGGAGCTTCACAACAAACATTACATAAGAGGGTAGAAACCGTGCTGTGAAATTGTGTACATCAAAGTATTTCAGCATCTGCCATGTACTAGTGCATCTCAAAACATTTGAACCCGGCGTAAAAGTGTAATAATTCTTGCCATTCATCTCAGAAATCGAAACAGTCATTTTTGCAGGGATTCATTGGACATTATGACCTTTTGTTCTCATTTCTCATGAGTGAGAAATGAGAATTGTTGTCTGTCTGGTCATTGTTTAATTATGATGAGGAAGAAAAAACAACTGCTAAATATGATTATTAGTGTTAGCATGTTAGCTTAATGACATCGCCATTTGGGTTAAAGTACCAGAGTCTGGTACTTTGGTCTGGTACTTGTTGGTCGAGTTTCTTTCTGCAAAGAGCCTTTTTGGTGGTTACAGCAGCACCAATGACACCAAATTTTAAATTCATACACTTCAAGATTACCATTAGTCCTATAAGGGTATCTGTGGTGATGGATTGCATGATGCTTTATCTGTAAAGTTAAATTTGGTAAGCTGTAACTGTGAAAAAGGTGAGGATAAATACCATTTTTCATAAGATTTTCACATAAATATAATTTAAAATAGACAAGAAATCCCATTACGAATCGCGAACAATAACAAAATATTGATCCACTACTAGTGTGACAGAAATTTCAGATGACATCTGTGGCAGTGGAAACTACACTGCAGAAATGAGGTTGAAGATGGGAACAAGTGTGGAGCCTGGTGATGTGGTGCCAGCCCGAGGGAACCTCAGAGTGATTATCAATCTGAAGACAAACAACAGTCAGATAAACCTTGGCGTCACCGCCTGTTGCCTGTCACCAACCCGTCAGCTGGACTTCAACAACTCTACCTGCTGCTTTTCTTTCAGGTAAACTGGAATGAGTCAAAAATGGCAGGTGAAAAGATTTTGTGTTGGGTTTTTCTGTGAGCTGAAAAGCTCATTGAAAGTAAAGTTAAACTGGGACATTTTAGGTGAAAATTGTGTTTATATGTGAACTGGATATATGTGGTTTGATTTTCGATGGTTATCAGAACACGAGAAATTTTGCTTATTTACAAAAGAAGTGATATTTCAGAAAGGTAAATCACTTAAGACAACATCAACAACATATTAGCTAAATGTTTTTAGTAAACATGATGTTAGTTGATGTTGTCTCATGCCAGCATAGAAAAAGAGACAGAAATGTATTGCTCTCCTGGAGACTCAGACACATCGCTGTTTAAATGTACAAACTAGTATGTCAAAGCGCCAATAAACAAAGTGTTCATATTTGTTTAAAGAAAACAACCGCTTTACAAAATGTTCTCTTTTGAAAAGTAATTTTGATCTTTCAGTTTAAGTATTGATTAAGCACTGATTAAGCCATTTAATCAGTACTTAAGAAAAACCCTTAAGTTTATCTTAAGGGCTACTCTTAACCCTTCAGTTGGATTGTAAGAAGTCCAACTCAAGTATAAGATTCAAT
The DNA here is from genome assembly GCA_903067055.1 of Poeciliopsis paucimaculata. Lineage (NCBI taxonomy): Eukaryota > Metazoa > Chordata > Actinopteri > Cyprinodontiformes > Poeciliidae > Poeciliopsis > Poeciliopsis paucimaculata. The sequence goes on along the minus strand of CAEGAD010093609.1, from coordinate 24,098 downwards.
AACGTTTTCCAGTATTACTATTAGTATCCTTACTAAAACTGATTATACCAATGTCAAAGCATTAGAACTCTAACGCTGACCTCTGCCTGACATGATTTGTTTTCTATTAAGCTTTCACCTCTCACCAATATTAAATATTGATCATTTTTTGCACTCTGTTGCCGCCTTCATGTCTGCTAATCAGTGTGGCTTTGGCTTCTGGAGACGGCAGAGCCTTCAGTTTGATTTCAAGAAGAACGTCTCAACCAAGTTTATAAAATCCATTTGTGCTTGTCTCTCAGGCCAGGAGCGGAGCCGCCGGGGATCACGCTGCTGCCCAGCGCCTTGTCAACCAGTGCCAGCTTTACCATCAGTCTCTTCCAAATGATTAATTACTCAGTGGTGTACCTACACTGTGATCTCAGTGTCTGCCTGAGGAACCACTCTGACTGTGAAAGGGTAAGATTGCAGTGGGTTCACAGAGCACAGTGCAATGAATGTAGAGGAATGAAAGAATGAGCTGAGAGTGATTTAAATGTGACGGGCTAAAGTGTGACACTATGGAGCGTGGAGAATGACAGGGGGAGAATGAACTGGCTTTGGGGAATAAATAAGAAAGAGAGAAAGGAGGGGAGACAAAGGTGGGTTGATACGTGCTACAATATGCAAAGTTGAATTGCTTTTAGTAAATCAAAAATGAAATGAAATATGTAGTTAATATTTAAAAAATAAATAAATCTTGTCACAGCAATTTTCTGGAAGCTGATTTGCAAAACGTTTAGCAGAGTCTAATGTTAACGTTCTGTCTGGCAGCCAAGGACTCCGTTTAAAACATGACATTAGGATGAAAGAGAGCTTTGAAAAGTAACAGAAACACTTTTTTCTATGAGTAGCAAAGGATGCGGATGCTTTGATACCAACTTCTATAACTCGGTGTCGTCACAGTGACTCGTCTGATTTAATAGAAAACTGTGAATCATCTGACAATCACGTCGTTTAGGCGAAATGTGAAGGCGGGTGAAAAACTCTGGAGACTCATTCAGAGGTCTATTTTTAAAGAGCACTTCTACAGATCTCAGAACAGCCAAGTCTTGAATACTGCTATGTATCTCAATGTGAATTTGATGGTTGGTTATTCATTTTTCTGGTTTGAATAGGTGTTTAAATCACTTTCACTCTTTCACACATTTAGACATTCTCAAACACACACACAAAATTTCCAGATGCATTAAATCTGAATACATGCAAAAATAGTTTTTTTCTTTGATTTGCATACAAATAATTCTACATGTGGATGTCTGAACATCCATGCAAGTCAAAGTCCCCTTGTAAGGCCATTTTTCTATGGTATTTTTCTATCCACTTGGTCATGTACATAGCTGAGTTTCTTACCCGTGTGGGTTGGACTTTGCCATTTATCTCCAATCTTGTGTGGGTTATTTATCAACAGGATCTCAAGAGGTAGTTTTAAGGGGACAGAATCTGTTCAGGGATCCTCCGGGTCTCATTTTACTTTCTTTTGCAGATGATCTGGCTCCATTAGTGTCTTCAAGCATGATGTTAGCTGAGTTGCAGTCTAGTGTGAAGCAGCAAACATTAGTCAGCTCCTCTTCTCAAGAGGAAAAAAAAAAAAAAGGTGGACTGCTCCCTCTGGGTTGGGGATTAGTCGCTTCCTCAAGTAGAGCAGTGCCAAGTTTCCTCTTGTGTCATTCAGTGAAAGATGGAGCACAAAATGTGCAGATAGATGAAATGCTGTGAGCATTTTAAATGATTTGGGATACCCCAGAATTACTTGTAAGGAATAGACAGAGAGAGAGAGGTGTGTTCCTGTCCTAAACCTGTTTTCCTTGAAGTACCCCTGAGATAAAAAAAAAAAAAAAACAAGAAACAGATTGATAGAGATAACATGGACAATTTTATACACATGAATAAGCCTATTGTCTACTGGGATATTTAGCTGTGCACTGCTGTAAGAACTGAACTGTGAGCACAGCTGTGTGAAGATGAACTTGATAACAAAGCAAAAATTAAAAAAAGCAGACTTTCTTATTTTGGTTCTGAAATCATAAGATCAAAATCCTTTTTGTGGAAAACAAGTAAACAAAATAAGTTAGATTTTTGACTTTTGTACGACAGAGTATTGTGCAAAGGGTACAAATCATAGGAGCACAAATGAGCATATAATTTAAACCAAAAAAAGGTCATTCCCGAAGCAGACTCTGTTCGCATTCTGGGCTCAGACCTATGATCCTGCTCTCAGGCTGTGGCAAAAACTGCAAGATTTTATTCTTTTCATAAAGTCCCAAAGTCTTGCCTCATCTCAAAAGATATAAGACACAATGAGTCAGGGACACATTTCTAAAACAAATAGAGTAAATCAAACAATAAATTCTTAGAAATTATGCAGAGAGAAACTGGCATATCAAAGTAAAACATTCAAGGTTTGTTTTCTTTCAATCTTGTTGTTAATTTTAGTTTTTGTTTAATATCTATTTATAGTTCTGTCATTTTCTGTGCGAATAGATCACTTGAATTTCTCAGACACGAACCTTCTCACTGCACTTTTACATAGTGAGAAGGCAACAAATAAAAGGCATTTATTTGTTGCATTGACAGTGTCACGCCAAGAGCTGTCAGTTTTAAATTTGTGCAGTTTTTTTCTTCCTAATTGACACATCAGTTTATGTTCACACCCTGAAACAAATTTTATGAAACAAAGATAACTTGATGTCTTACTTATTAACCCTTCTGTTGTCTTGCGGGTCAAAAGTGACCCACTAGCATGTTTAGCTGTAGAAAAAATACCTTAAATTATCTTTTCCCAACTTGAAATTTTATGAATTTTTCTAAATTGAAAAAGTGATACTTTATTTTTGTTTATGTTTCTTTGGGCTGTACACCACTAGGGTACAAAGATTGTCTTATGGGTCATTTCTGACCCATGAATTATAAAACCATTTAAACATCAGAAAATAGAGTTCAACTTTATAGGTGCTGTCTATCAAATAGAGGCTTCAACAAATACCCTGCTGAAAGGTTTTAAAATATACACTGATAAATATTTATATAGATTGTTATTGCATTTCTTTTGTAATTGGCAGTCAATACAACCATCCTTCATCATGGATTCCAGCTACTCCATCACATCGTCGACTCTTACATATGTTTTTTTTATCCTTTCTGCAGCAGTGCCTTCAGCAGCGGAGTGTGTTTCCTTCTGAAGGTGCAGACGCTGTCATGGCCAATCTTCGAAATCGCATATCCTTTGGGCCAGTGTTGAAACAAGCAAAAAATTCAACCTTCCCCACAGAGATAGGTAATTATTAGCTGAGTGCAAAAAGCAATAAACAACAACAAAAAAAAGACAATCAATTTGAGATAACACAGCATGGACTAGAGATGCTCCAGGACAGGAAATGAGAGATGACTGTGCCATTTGTCAGCAGAGTGTGAAGAATGGAGCCGTATTGTTAAGTGGCTCTGTGTGTCAAAATATATACTATGCATTTGGCCCTTTATGAGCTCACCAAGAAACACTTTTTGTTTATTTCTCTGTGGGATTTTTCAGATCCGTCTCAACTGGATCTGGTTTTGGTCTTTGTCAGCCTGGTGGTTGGCTTCTCCCTCATTTCTTTGTTGCTGCTGCTGGTGTGGCTAGCCTACCATCGTCGGGCCATCTGGCTGCTCCACTCTGCAGCTCCGTCGCAAGCCTGTTGCGGCTGCCTACGCCCGGGAGGCGACTTGATCTCACCGTGACCAAGGAGAAACCGCCGCCAATTATGCTGATCAAGTCCCCACCAAAATAGCTGCAAACAATTACATTAGTCAACAGACAGAGGGGCAGTCAATCATATTAGGTGCAGAGCAGAAGCGGCCGGTCTCACCGCCCGGCGTAGGACAGAATACACAATGAGGTGCAATCCAATTCACACCTCCTCACACAGGTGACACAGCTGTTGCAGTCAAATTTCACACTTAACCATGAAAAGTCTATTATCGTCTGCTGAAAATAAACACCAGCCCTAAATAGAAAAGCTGCTCTGATCCCTTCTCTCACTGGGTGGAAATCAATAGGCCTGCCTATAACACTTGGATGAGTGGATAACTTAGAAATAATAGTTTGATATGATGTATGCGTTTGTGGTTTAAAGTCGTTATTGAGTTTCTTTGACAAATCATTATGGGAAAATGTCACTTTCAGCTTAGCTGTCACTGCAATGCTTCAGTAGTGTTTGCTTTGCAATGTCATGTCACAACATGTAATACAGTAAGTGACGTGAATGGATTGTTGATTGTGTACACTTGCAACAAGTAACCAGATCCTTAATCCGAATCCTTAAAACTAACATTTAAAATATTATGGTGTGAACTGGTCTCTTTTTTTTAAATTATGTTTATTTTAATTTTTTGGTATTTTTATGTTCAGATAATGAACTGGATTGTGGGAGCTGCACAGCGTTGCTTTCAGATTCAAATCCCAACTTGGGATTTTCCTGCGTGGAGTTAGCATGTTCTCCATGTGCAGGCATGGATTCTTTCTGGGTACTCCGTCCTCTTCCCACTCATTGGGTTGCCAAATGATGGACTGCTGACCCGGGTGTACCTCTCCTGGTCTTAATGATGCTGTTTGTTCATTAATATTTGAGGCTTTCACACAAACAGAAAACTTACAAAAAACTGCAGGTTTGAGTTATGAGTATAGATTAGCTATGGGTCGTAACAGAAAGAACCAGTGAACAACAAAGCGAGCCAGGGATCTTTTATATAAAGAGGAGGGAGTGAAAATGACAAAAGAACCAGGACAAGCAACTACAGGCAAATAGATGTAGGTGGGGAAGGAGCTGATAGGGTCAAATAAGGAAATTATCAACAGCTGGGGCGGGGAGCAGACTGCTAAGCTGAGGTGAGGTGAAAAACAAACAGAAACGAAGAGAATGGAAGTGAAAAGAAAACCTGAAAAGCGCATAGAAATAAATTCCAATCTAATGAACCGTATCTAAAACACAAACACTGAGAATACCTGAACTGACACAAGTAATAAATAAAAATTGCAAGATGTTGAAAAACAGTAAAGAGACAATCAAATGAGGTAATAACAAATTAGGGGCCACGTGAAGCCACACGGTTGTCCATAAATTTATCTGGGAATATTTGAGTGAAGGGGGTTGAATACAAAAGCCCCTCAAATTGTAATTATTTATATGCTGAATAGGATTTTTCCATTTTGACTGAATGTAAATCACACAGCAGCTTCACTGATTGCATTTTGCTGATTTTCCTGGCAATTTTTTTTGTTTTTTTTTAAATATGTCACGCTGTTGAGAGTTACAGAAAAGCCAACAAGCCCTAAAGTCCTAGTCACGTTACACATTTATACACATGAAACACAAAACTCATTGTCCTTTTAACATTTCTCTTCATTTGGTTATGTTTGCCAACATCTATGCTCTGAGCATATGGACCGGAGCCTCTCGAGTTAAACTGTTAGAGGACATGAGGGGCGATGGAAAAAGCCTTTAGCTCTACCCAGTCAGCTTAGCTAGAGTGGTGGAGCCTGCTAATGCGATTGGCTGACCCTGCGAGATATGGCTTCCATCAATGAAGACAGACTTCTCCCCTCAGGTAGCCTATCAGAAATCTGATCACGACTGCCTGATCTTCATTGGAACATCAATCCCTGGGTCTGTCCTAAATAATAGTGGGAGTTAGTGAAGCATGAAAGTATGGCTGTCAGAGAATATTAAATTCATCTTTCACCCCCCCAACCGCATGCATAAGGCGAGTTGAAAGGTTTTGTGTTTAATAGTTCATTACTTTGACCAGAGTTGACTCTCAAATGGGAAGTTTTTTGTTCCTGTTGTTTTCTTTTCTTCTGGGGCTTTCTAATTCCCATTATTTGTTCCACAGTGTGTTGGTACAGTTGCTAATCTCTAATCAACAAAAGCCAAACAGTGATTCATTTCTAACCTTTTGGGTTGTAGGTGTGGCTGGCGTTCCACAGCGATATCTGGGCCATAATCTCAAGGATCCAAACTCTCTCCCAGTCGCATTTTATTCAAAGGACAGTATTGAAGTTGGCTTCAATACTGACAACTGACAACTAACAGTGTTTTTAAAATTTAGGTATAAAGCTCACAGCATATTGAAAAGAGGAAGAAACAAGAAGACAACCCTGACATGTAGCTGTGCTCTTACGAGTTTTACGGCATGAACAAAAATCCTAATGAATCACATTTGCTTCATCACCATACGACAGTTGGAAGGATACAAAAAGATGTGTGTTGCCCTGTCTAAGTAGGTTGCTCACAATTTAGAGTCGAGGACAAAAGATTTGCATTATATGCTCAGCAGGGGGCATATTGGATTTAGATTTGCTAGGAAAGAAAAAACCTGTGGGCCAAATATCCCATGAATGCCAAGAGGCCTCCAGGAAATGTCTATTTTTTGATGTACTTATGTGGTTTCTTTATTTTACGACTGCAACATGACCTGATGCCTCCATATAATCAGGTTTTAAATGGACCTGAATTTGTGGTGTGATATAAACCAGAGCAGCAGGTGGGAATAAAAGGAAAGGGTAACACAGAATGTCTTTGTTTTCTCATTTTCTTTAAAGACACTCCCTTCATATAAAGCTGATAGTTTAAAGCTTTGCTGTCAAATAACAGCAAAGCTGTGATGAATGATTCAGGGTGATGCAATGCATGGGGTCACTAAGCTGCTTCAATAAGTGTTGAAAACCCGTCAATCTTGACTGAACATTGTATCACCAAACTTAAATGTGTTTTTATTTATCATTTTTTGTGACAGATAATTGTGAAAGTAGTGAATATTAGGAAAAGTCTGCAATTCGGCCTTTATTCTGACAAACTTGACTTTAGAAGTCAACTAATTAGTAAATACAGTTCCCTTGGTAATAAAGTTTTCTCAGTACTGTCATAAAGCATCAATAATAAGTCATCATTATTGATGCTTCATGACCAAACCATTCTTCAGGCTCCTCTAGGTTTCTCCCTTAACCTGTCTGCTGTGTTTCCTTGTCATCATAATATAGTCTGATTGTTATTGTTCTTAGGCTGCCCAATAAATGTATGTATACTGAGAAGACTTTATCACCAAGGGGACAGCATTTACTAATTAGTTGACTTTAGTCAAGTTTTCAGAATAAAGGTGTTTGGCATGTAAAAATATATGTAAAGCTTGTCTAATATTCACTACTTTGGCATTTTTTTGTCTAATATTCACAAGAAAATACCAAATAAAAATACATTTAAGTTTATTGCATCAACAATGATGCAATAATGCATCAATAACGCAGAACTCTCCATCCACCTAAATGAACAGATAGGACATGTAGAGCATTACTGAGCAAAGCAGCCAAGAGGTAACTCTGTAACTGTTTAGCAATCCACTGAAATCTATATTTGAAAATTGGGAAAAGCTGTTGACATGGCAACCACACGTACACCATTAGTCTAGTCTTCATGAAAGACTGCCATTGTTGAAAGAAAGCCATAAGACTCTCTGTTTGCAAGTTGCCACAAGCAATACAGAAAATGTGTAGAAGAAAGGAGACCTCCTGAAAATGAGAATGAGAGATTAAACTAACGTTCCCCATGACGTTGAACGCACCATCCCTATGCACTTCTTCAGCACGGTCAAAAAAAATCTAGTCAGAGTAGACAGGAAGTAGAGTGACCCAATTCATGCAGAGCAGAAAAATGCAAAAGACTTGAGATGCAAGTGAGATTAACCATCAATCATGGAAACAATCTTAATCATGTGAGGATCTTGCTTTACTGTTGCATTCATATCCTAGTCACCTGTGTACTCTCCCTCGCTTCCTGTGCCACTTTCTTCCTCTCTCTCCCCTCACACCTGCAATCAGGTGTCTAATCAGCCCAGGTCTTTTTATTTTCACCCTCACAGTATTTAACCCCTTCTCCTGCTCATGCTCCTTGCTGGTTCCTCCTCTTGTAATATTGGCCATTCATGTTATTTTCCTGCTAGCTTTTGTAAGTTTTCCTATGATTTTTGCATAAAAACATCACCTATAAGCTGCCACTGTCCCTCTGCATTTGGGTCCTTCATCAATCAACCTACAGCATGGCAAAACACAAACAGGCAATAAACTTTTCACATGTTTACCTCAAAGCTTTCTGTTGTTCCTACATATAAAATGCCAATTAAACACATTGAGTTTTGTGTGTCATCATATGTGGAAAAAATATGCAAAAGTTGAGCAACGTTAATATTATTGTAAAGCTGCACATGATAATGTGGTAAATGATATGCAATAAAAGCTCAAATGAGAGTCACTGATTGCAGTCTTTCTCCTTTAGGGCAACACAGTTACTCTCTGCTTTCAGAAAAGCTTAATTTAATCATTTTTTATTTTTTTTTACCATAAATGAATTTAGGCCTTGCCTAATTGTGCAGCAAGCTTCTTAAGAGGATAAACAAAAATTCATTAAGACTGAAAAACAACAGCTTGAGGCAGTAAGTGGAAAAGTCCTCTAGGCACAAATGCTAATGTTTTATCTTTCTGTCTCAGAGGCGTAAAGCAAATTAGACTTTACATTAAATGTGAAAAATTTTTTCACACTCTTAATAATAAATACCTAGAATCCTTTCATTGTTGATATGCACAATTAAAAAGTAACCAATAATTGCTTTATTAAAACACGTCTTCCACCAGAATTTTATTTATTTATTTATTTATTTTTTTAAATTACATTTCGCAGCTTCCTGTCCTTACCTAACCTTGTGTGATAACAACAGGGTCATTTTAAATGCACTCCATTTCGGGAAAGCTTTGATAGTTTGTCTAATCTGAAAGAAACCAGCTGGCGTTGAGGTTTTTGTTCAATCCGTGAAGAGAATACAGGAAGCTATCTGCGAAAAGACGTCCACATACAAAACTGTTATAAAATAATGGCAAACAGAGTTCAGGAAGCTGGGAGAATAAAGTCCTGCTGAACGGGTTACACAGAAAGACGGATGTCACTCATGTCCCAGCGTTAGGTGCAGGTTATGGTAGGAGAACGGATAAAGTCCCTCAGTTTGATTTGAAAACAAACTGAAGTCTTAATAACGTATATATTTTGAGACAAGCCTGAAATAAGCTTGCTTTCAGCTAAATAAATTTAGGATGAAATAAATGTCTTGTTAAACTACAATGAGATAGATAGATGGTTCATTAGGGTGTTAAGTCACTGTAAATATAGACTTCAATCTCTAAGTACGTAGGTACGATTTCAGCCAGAATAATTGATTCTCTGTTGTTAAATTAAAAGTTTATGCTGTCTTACCATCGAAGTGGAGAGATTGTAAGTTTAGATTGCATTGCTTAGATTACAGAGTTGTTCCATAAGAAACCATGAATGTTGGAAAACTGGTTGAGCAACATGACAACGCAACCTGGTAAGAGCACTTCAGCTCCGCCCACAAAGGGCAAAACTCTACGTGTATGCTATGAACGTTCCTGTTTACCTGAATGAGTAACAAGTTCCTGCAGATCGGCTGGGTGAGATGGATCTGTAGGATAAAAGCCGTTTCAGTTTGGACTGGACTCTAACGGTGGCCTGAGGATCCTTGTACTCATGGATCGCTGTGACACGTCACCTGGACAATTCAGGGACTTCAAGAGGGACGACTTTGAGGCTGAATGGATTAAGGTGGCCGATGGTAGATTTGGTCATGTGTACCAAGTCAAAGTCAAGGTCTGGCGGGAAAAATGTGCTCTGAAAACCTTTGATGCAACCTTGTCTGCCAACAACTCTTACAGGTATGAAATACATTCAACTCTCTGACAGGTTTTTCGTATTGAACAATTCACACAATAAGGACAACAAGGATCAAAAAAAAAAAAAGGAACTGGGTGCATACATTTGATTTCAATGACTTTGGTGTTCCACAATCCTCCAGTTTATGATACGGATTAAAGGTTCCTGGCTTGTTCTTTAACATCAGACCCAGTTAAACTTCACCCGAGGGAGACAGATTGTATCAGATCATTGAAACCTGGCCAAAACTGAGTGTTCCCAAACACATGCTGGTTTTGGAGTGGATGAATCTGGCAGACGTTAAACTTTTCAACGTTTAACATTTGCTCAGTTTCAGCTATGTCCCAGAGGTCAAACTGAGGCAAAGAACAGAGCAAACTGGATTAAATCAATGAATTAAATAAAAAAAGAAGTTTTTAAATAACTACCTGGAATTTGGTCATAAACTTTCTAGAAGTTCAGTTTTTTGAGGGTCATTTACCATGAGTTGTTTTTATGCTATATGTCTGATTTGATCCTGTATAAATAGCAGACGAAACATACATTTATATTATGAGGACTTTTTAAAGATTTTATAAAGATGTTTCCACCTGCCACTCTCTGGTAGTCAGTACAGGAGCCAAACAGCAAATACAAAAAGACTCAGCTGATTACTGAACTCTTGATTTGACAATAATACTGCTCTAAGTCACACTGGTGACACTTAACATATCTATTGCTGCTCCATGTGACTGTGTCCTATATACCACTGCTTTGCCATTATAACTCAGGTCAGTGTTACTTATTACCTTTGCAATAACTAGCTGATGATTCTTTTCATCCTACACTCATTGCATTGTTTACTTATGTTTACCAGTAAATGGCAAATAAATCAATCTGGCAATCTAATTTCACCTGTATGCATCCTGATCTTTATTTTTTAACAAAACAACCCGGCATCATAAAAACACAGAGTTAGTGACTTTCAATCTCGTTTTGTTTTTGAAAGCATGTGGACTTTTGGACCACACTCTATATGCTTTATAAAGTCAAAACTACAAATATTCCCTCATTGTTTTCTCTTTTCCATTATTTTACTTCACAGGAAAACAAAAGATGCACTGTCCAACATAGCCAAGCTAAAGTTTAAATACATTCTGTCCGTCTACGGCGTGTGCAGCGAAGCTACAGCTGTCGTCATGGAGTACATGAGTAACGGATCCCTAAACAGTCTCCTAGCCAGTCACAACTTCATGTGGCAAAAGAAGTTCCAGATGATCCATGAGATTTCCATGGCCATGAATTTCCTTCACAGCATGAAACCTCCGCTGCTTCATCTAAACCTCAAGACTTCCAATATCCTACTGGACGATCATCTTCATGTCAAGGTCAGTGAAGCACCTTTCCAGATAATATTCATCAGCGATGTATGATGATGAGTCATTTCAACTCCTCTTGCCTAAGGTTTCAGATTTTGGTCTTGTCCACTGGGAGGATGGCATGTGCAAGGCGACGTTCATGGAGCGCCTGACGGCAAGAGGCAACATAAACTACATTCCTCCTGAGGTCTTCACCGAATGCTCCGATTCACCAGGAACTGCGTTTGATGTTTACAGGTGACCTGCTAGGGGCTGTTTTCAGTGTCCACAATCAGAATCTCTGTATTTATTTTATTTTAGTTTTTTGATTCAGTGCACAACCCGAAATTCACACAGCATAACCTTGTTCTCTTCTGTATTCTGGATGTTTCTGATGTTTTCCAGCCAAAGAGACATTGAACATTTTGCTCCCATCTGACTCACTCTCTCTTGCCCCTTTTTTCCTCAATATTTTATTGGATGTCTGGAAGAAGGACAGGAAAAGTTCTCAGTGCCCTTTGTGTGAAAGAGCATATGTCACAAAGTTTCCTGAATGCACATAATGTGAAATGATACATGTATTATTGAAAATCCTTTTCCTGCTTTGATCTGCAGCTTCGGGATAGTGATTTGGGAGATACTGACACAGCAGAAACCCTACACAGGTAGGAATTAATTATGTGAAATGAATCACATCTCCATATCAAACAAATTTATTACTCTTACTTTAGCAAAGAGTCATGTAACATTTAACAAGGTCAAAACGTGTTTCTTAAACTAAAATTCACTGAGGCTTCAAAGATCGTACTGCTGTATTAGAAATTAAGTCGGTCCTATGCCATGTATTCATAGAAAGTCAGTTGTATTTATCATTTTGTCATGCCAACAGAAGACAATTTAAACATGATCTCTAAAAGTTGTGCCGCGCATTTGTATTTAACCTCCATTACTATGACATTGCCAAAGCATCTTGTGATACTGACAGGCTGGGCGAGAAGAGCACAACTTACGAGAAGCAGAAAACAGGCTTTTATTTACTCTGGGGGAGCTGTAAGAATTTCACAGCTCTGGCCTCGTGCACTATGAAAAAATGCTGAGGATTAGAGAAAATTACTGCACATTAACTTGAACAAGATTAAAGACTGCAGTAAAAAGTTCACCTTTCAGCATGACAACAATTTAAACATACAGCTAGATCTACAATCAGATGTTTAAGATTAAATTAATCCTTGTGTTATAGTTCAAAACCTAAGTCCAATGTATGATCTGTGGCTGGACTTGAAAATGGAGGCTCAAATGTGCTATCTGACCAATCTGACTAACCTTAAGCTCCGTTGGAAAGAAGAATGTGCAAAAACAACAGAGACGTACCCGAAAAGACTTGCACAGAGAGAAAAACAAACACTTCATTTTACTACATTTCAGTTAAGGTTGTACAGGTCTAGGAGAAACCCATGCAAAATTTATATTCATATATCACATGCAGCAAAAGAAAAGTTAATTGTTAATGACAAACATGACAGAAATCAACACAATTCATAAAATCATAAGCTATGAATTTCAAGGACCTAAATAGTTTAATTACAGCACAAATAATATTCAAAGACAATAGACAAAAGCTGCACTAAGTTTCTTGAGTTAGTCCAATGAGGAAGTACACAATTGACTGCTGAAGATGAAAAGCTATTGAACTTTTCTGCAGCTGTTTCATGTGTCTTGGTCCAATTAGTTTCAGTTGATGTAAAATATTCTGAGAAGTACTTTTGTGTATAATAGATAAAGTGAATTGAACTGACAGACATATCTCGTCGTCACAGGGTGCAGTGTGACCAAAGTGCTGCTGCAGGTGTCAAAAGGGAAGAGGCCCTGTCTGGAGATGATTCCTGAGATGAGGCCCCAGGAGTGTGACGAGTTGATCTGCATCATGCAACAGTGCTGGGACAAGAATCCCCACATGAGGCCCCTATTCTCAGGTTCCAACATCAAATATCATAATTAAAAAAAATAACAGTTTCGGGATGATGTGTTTTACATGCATTTATCCAATTTATGCCAGTTAAGCAGCATGTGTTTTCCCTTCGTCTCAGTGTGAAAACCGAGACAAGAATAGGTTTTTCGAGAATCCTCTCATGAGTGTGGCTGAAAACTACACCGGTAAAATTAGACTTAATCATTCCCACAAGGTTTTTGCAAGCATATGGGTGTATATACAGGAATTGTTTTGGTGAACACAAATCAGTGTCATGTTTATTTATAAAAACCTCATCTGCCAATTTGTAATTATCCCCCATTTCACATCTGTGACTGAATTTAGTGCTAAGCCATGCATGAACATTCAATACCAAAGCAAATTTTAGACAATCCCACTGGGTTTTTCAGCTGCAATTCAGTCAACACCTTTGTGCTGTCGACAGTACAGCGTTCAACATGATGTTTGTCTTTAATATAGTCTTAGCGGTTTTCTGCTTTTTGTTTGCAGACACTGTGAGGAAAACAGAGACTCTGAACGAAGTTGTGAAGATCCCAGGAACAATAACTGGTCAAAGGAAATGCAAAACAGAGCAGGAATCACAGTATCCCTGGATGCTATCCCCAGTACACAAAGTTAGTTCACTCTGATGCTCTAACTGAGCTTTTTATCTAACGTATTCTTTTGTATTTTTCTCTGTTAGCGTTGCATTGTGCTCACCTCAAACTTCTCAGCAGCTATTAATCGCCTGCTTTATTTGTGATTTCTCCTCTTTTCTCATTTCAGATTTTGTTTTGTTTTTTCTTTTGTATGCCTACTTGACCTATGGCTGTCAGTCCTGTTTTCTGTCCTCTGATCACTGCTGTGAGAGTCTAGTCATATAACTTGTTTAACCATACAGAATTGGCCTACGAAGCTGCATGTTGTTTTATATGCAGTGTAGGTTGTTAGGAAAATATTGCAAAATTGAATTTACAAAGTCACTGTATATGTAGACAGTCACTTTGTGTATACTTAGGCTTAAGTAAATAACTGAAGGCCTTAAAAAGGTACAGGCTCTGTTAAGCTTTATAAAACTATAACCACCCATTAGTTGGCTTTGTAATGAGATAACCATAACCTCAAGCTTACAATAATCTGTGGTATTTAAAAAAAATTGTCTTTACCTCTTTAGGTCAGTTTACCTGAGATGTCTGAAACACTTTCAGGTAAGTCCAGGTGGATTCACATACACGACTGGGACACAACTGGATTTTGGCTGTTTACTAACTCTTCAAATGTGGTATTATACCTGCATCTCTCTTCTCTGTAGAGTTTTTTATTCAGAAAGTTACAACGCTAGCGTTTCTATATTCTGAAATGAAAAGGAATAGAATAGACTAGACTAGAATAGAATGGAGAAATCTCTGTGCGACAGCAGCAAAGTGACGGCCAATAACAACAAACAGAGTCACTCAAAGACAAAATATAACATATATAAAACAGAACAAGAAACAAAAAGTAATGCACATTAAGGGTAAGATTTTTACATAATAAGCCATGTAGTTGTAATGTACTCCAGTCAAGAGGAATGTGAGTTGGCTAATTCAAAAATTTGCAAAATGTGGAGTCACAAGCTGCTTTTCTGGTCCTGCTGAAGAAAAGCATGATGCTGCCACTGACACCTTTTTCTCAAGGGGGTGGTTTCTAGAGCTTAAGTAGCATTTTTATTTCCAGACAGCAAAAAAAAAAAGTTTATTTTAAGAGTCTCAAGGTAAAGGAGGCTGGATATAAATGAATCCCACACTTTTCAGATTTATATAGATGACTTAACGTTGTCCATGTTAGAAATTAGTTTAGTTGCTCTGACATAGAAACACTTATGCATAAAGGTTTGAGCTTAAAAATGAGCTAAACATTTACAGTACTGTAAAAGTATTGCTGGAGTCAAGAAAGCGACTGGAAGTATCGTCATCACTTGTTAGTAAAGGCTGTAAAAGATTTCAGTGGTATTGATTAAAGGAGTTGTCGTTCTGTTTCACTTGTTTCTGTATGACTAAGTTAAACAAGAATATATGAACACACATGGTCTCAAAATCAAAATGCAAACATTTCACACCTCAATGTGACTGACCTTAAGCTCCCCTTTCACCAGAAAGACAAACCCTGCAGCATTTCAAAGCCTGCAGTTATGTAACAATGACAGAAAAGTTGTCTTTAATAAAGAAGTAGAAAAAAAAAAAACCTGACAATTTAATTTTACTATGGAGTGATTAGCATTTCTATCCTTTGTTATCCTTTCACAGACGACCAACACGGCAAGAACAGCATTCTCTCTATGCTGGCCAAAAAGGACTTTAGTAGTTTCAGGCAGTCTGTGAAAGGAGATGACGTGTACATGCAGTTTTCGGGCCAAAAGAGCCTCCTTCACTTCACGGTAGCCAGCGGTGATGCAGAAAGTGTCAAGCATGTCCTGAGTCTGGGTGCTGAAGTGAACTGTACAACTGCCAGAGGTTACACTCCCCTTATCATCGCTGTTTTGCAAAGGTCTGTATGAAAATCTGGGCACAAAGTGTTCTTTGAGTGGAGCAAGGCAGAGTTGTTGATGTTGGAGCTTGAATATATTAACATTTTGTGAAGAACACCGATGAACTTTTCATGTGATGCACATTTTCTTCTCTTTGGAGCTCGGAGAGAAGAATAATGCCGCTCTTGTTCAGCCATGAGCAGCAGAGGAGATTCTTACTTAAACAAAATGACCAAAAGAAACAAAAAGGAAAATGTTGGGCACAAACTGATTTTCACTTTTAAAAGATGTGAAAGGAGGGATTGTTGAGGTAGAAAAAAATGATCATTCAACAAGGTGGGAGGTCGAATACTTTTCTAAGCACCAGTTTAAGAAGAATATGTGAAAAATCTCCTGTGATTCAGTAGTTTAGATAAACACAACCAGCTGGGTCAAGCATTCAGGAGATAAAACACTGGCCAGCTTATCTTCTCTGTGAACATGCTTTCACAGAGGCATGTTCACAGAGAAGATTCCCTCAGTGCATACTGTGTAGGAAATTAAAATTGATAATGACGTGTCAGTGGAGGTCCTCTTTAAAACACAAACCAATTATGGCATACTGTGGATCAACTGCAGTCTGTCAGAGATATGGGTGTATTTAGGGCAGGAAATGACTACCACACTATTTTAATCTCATTTTATTCACGATAAGGTATAAAACTAAGGCATGACTATCAAAGCATTGCATTTTCTGACCCAAACTGGTACTTTTTTGAGCATTTGTGCCCATCCACACAGGTGCATGTTTATGTGTATACATGTGATGTGTACATAATGTGATTCTTCTTAATAAAATTTTGCAGATGAACCAACTGAGGCACCTCTTAAAGGAGGGATATTATGTAAAATAAACCTTTTTGAGATTATTATTTTTATAAAACACTAGCAGTTTCATAATATATTCAATGTCCATTGTCGCTCCTGCAAAACATCAAAAACTTTGGGCCCTAAGTGCAGTGCATTGTGGGTGGGTGCATAATGCTTAAACGGCTTTAAAAGAAAGGTTTGAGTCCTGTAATGATATAGATATCCATTGTAAAGAGTACCAGTAATTTTCAACATGCCTTTTACATATATATATATTTTTTGTCAAAACTGCATACATTGCTTTATTATCTCTGAAATATGTTGGTCTCATTTTCTAGCAGAAATGAAATTCTTGGTTGATGCATATCAATTTAGATTTTAACCTGCCAGGGATATGAATAATTTTAAGCTTCACTGTAAATTATCGAGCAGCAAATTCTACATCCCTGATCCTGCTTGTTTCATTTTTTGTTTTGTAGGAATTGTCTTTTTTTGTCCTACTGACTTTGTCATTTTCTTTTTGAGAAGGGTGATACGAAGATAAATGCGTGGCCTTGGTGTGGAAATTTTTTTCTATTCTATTAAGAGTGATAGGCATACTTCTTCAACAAACAGTAGAAGATAATGGTGTCAAATTATATCTTTTTTCACAGATTTTATGACATCACCTGTTTGCTTCTGGACCACGGAGCATCTACGATGCAAGGGGACAAAGACCAGTGGACGCCGCTGCATTTTGCAGCACAGAATGGTGATGACAGAACCATCCGTCTCCTACTGGAAAGGGGAGCTGCGGCCGACGTGCAAGAAAATGCCGGTTGGATGCCGCTCCACCTGGCGTGCCAGAACGGCCATGAGACAGTTGTGCGCCTGCTGCTTTCGCGGATGTCAGAGTACGACATTGTAAATCAGGTGGAGAAAGAAGGTAGAACTCCACTCCACATTGCATGCTCTTACGGGCATGTCAACATCGCCAAACTTCTCATTGGTCGTGGTGTGGATCCGAACGCTATGGACTACTCTTTCTCCACCGCTCTCCATCTGGCAGCCGAGCAAGGCCATAACCGTGTAGTCAGACTCTTGTTGACTAAGGAGGTCAAAACGGACGTTTCAGACATCAGGAGATACACACCACTTCATCTGGCTGCTCTGAAGGGTCATGCAGGCATTTGCAGGCAGCTGCTTTCCAACGGGGCCAACCCGAACTGCAAGACCGATCAAGAGTGGACTCCCATGCACCTGGCAGCCCTAAGAGGACATGAGGCTGTGGTGGTCCTTCTGGAGAATAAGGGCGGTTCAGTGAATGCAAAAGGCCAGAACGGTTGGACTCCACTGCACCTGGCCTGCCACCAGAGTGAATCGGAGGTAGTGGTGAAGCTTCTGGCAGCAACAGCTGACCCAAACGTCAGAGAGGAAAGTGACGGATGGACACCCCTGCACCTCGCCTGTGCCAGTCTTTGCTTCCCATGTGTCCTCCACTTAATATCACATCAGGCAGACGTCAATGCATTAAACTCAGGAAAGGCAACACCTTTACACTTAGCTTGCCAACATGGCTGCGTGCCCATTGTTAAAGGTCTGCTGCTAAATGGAGCAGACAAGACACTGATGGACTCTTCTGGATCCACAGCTCTGAATGTAGCGCAGAGGTGTGAAAAATGGGAAATCGTGGAGCTACTGAAAAATTAATGTGAATTGTAAATTACAGCAAAATAATTTGTTTGAAAATTGACCACAGTGCAGTATTGTTGACCAGGTCATTGGGACTTTGGTGTGACATTTTATACCAGGATGTTCAAAGTTTTTGATAAGTTTTGCCGCTTTCGTTATGACAAGAATATATTTTTAAACCTGGATGAGAAGTAGACATTTAAAGACTTTTAACATTTTGTTTGCCTGACATCCAAGTACAAATATATAAATATATAATTGAGGCCGACTTAGATTTTGCTCAGGCAACTAAATAGGCCTGGTCTCACGATTGGCTTTTCACCAAGTACTCTGATTTTTCTCTATAAGCACACGATAAAACTAGTGTCCAGCAGATCATATTTATATAACCAATAAACATGAGGCCATAATGAAGCCTGTGAACAACACCACATGTTGTGGGGGAGCGGTTTTTCTTGTGTGTGTGTTTATTTTGTTTGCTGAGGCGCCTCACCATGGTGGTGACCTGAATGGTCAGCCATATCACAAACATCCAGTATAGATGTAACATATACAAATGTTGTTTTGGCTACATGAGAAACTTATTTTTATTACATTTGTCAAACAATCCTGTTATCTCGATGCGAAGAACGAGCTAAAATCCAGCACTGTCTAAAACAGT
Source organism: Poeciliopsis paucimaculata (assembly GCA_903067055.1). Classification (NCBI taxonomy): domain Eukaryota; kingdom Metazoa; phylum Chordata; class Actinopteri; order Cyprinodontiformes; family Poeciliidae; genus Poeciliopsis; species Poeciliopsis paucimaculata. Next base: position 5,341 of record CAEGAD010093609.1, on the reverse strand, counting down.
GCTGCCTCTATTCCCAAAGCATATTTGTAAATTTAAGAGAATTGCTTTCTGACTTGTTAAATCTGACATCAACAGTACAGTGAAACATGACAGAGAGTTTAAATATAGGATTCAAGACACATTATTCTTGTCATTGGGAGAGAAGAAAAACCAAACAAAAGGAGAATGGCTGTAAGAACTTCTACACACCCTCATTTTATGTAGACAAAATTTTCATTCAAAAATCTGGCTAAATAAAAAATTACAGTATTTGTCATTAAAAAAAAAAAAAAATCCACTGTGCGGCTAATGATAGGATAAGATGATTATAAGGCAATTCCAACATAGCAATGGGAGTGCTACACAGCTTGCGCCATGCTCAGTTACCAGACTGACATCTTATTAAAATGAAATGAAATGCCTGTATTCGGGAGCATCAATGACCTACACTATGCTTTCACAGGGCTTATCCTGCAACTGTAGGATTCAAACGCCTGAATGGAGAACTAGGAGCTCAAACTAACCACATGACTATAAATAGACATAAACTGGGATAAGATTTTTTTTTATCCTGCGCTGCCAAGTAACGGTGATGTGTTAAGCATGACATTTCAGAAGAAAATAATCTTTCCCACCTCTTTGCTGTGATTGACCCCCATCTAATTTAGGTTCTTTCAAGTTGGTTGATTACTCTTTCACGCAGTTTTGAATGATTGTGACTAAAAGAACAAAACACAAAATAACATGAAATCATCGAGCCTCTTTATACTGTTCTGGTAGGAAAGTAATTGAATATTGATTCCCTGCCCCATTTGTAATCCCTTAATACATTTGTGTTTTAAACAAGACATTTTGTCTCAAACCAAAGTGTTGGTTATCACATTAAATGCAATATTATAAAACATTTCCCATTACCTTGATCAATAGAGAAGCCACATAGTTTCAGACTCCAGCAGAACATTTATTTTGTTTTTCCGTCTTAATGAAATGACATCAAACTTGTATAGCTTTTTATTAGGACATGCAAAGACGCTTTACAGAAGGTGATTTTCATTCACACAGTAATGATGGCAAGATAATGGATGGTAGCCATAGCTGCCCTGGGACAGAAAAATTGTCACTGAATTGTACCATTGGCCCCTCTTGTGCAATTCAACCACAGTCATGTTTTTGGACTGTGGGAGGAAGCTGGAGTACCCAGAGAGAACCGACGCATGCACAGGGAGGACATGCAAACTTCTCATGTTCACAGGGAGAACATGCAAATTCCACGCTGAAAAACCCCGGGGCGGGAATCGAACCCAGGACCTTCTTGCTGCAAGGCAACAGTGCTACCAACTGCGCAGCGCCATTTCATATCTTTAATGTGATTAATCATGTACCAATTACAGATCCTGTCAACCCCCCATTATTTAGCTATACAAAAGCCTCTTTTGTAGCTAAATAATGTAAATTGTCGCTAAATGTTGCAATTTGTAAATGGTGCTGTCACTGCATTTTGTCAAGACCATCAAAAAGAGTATCGTGTAATAAACTCTTTTTCATAATGGTGGATAATCTCGATGATCACATCGCCATTATCCACCATTTTGGATAATGATGACGCGACTCACTGTCTATAGTGGCATCTTGTGTTCGGGCAGCTTGTGCTTTTGGCAAAAAAAAAAAAAGTTTAGTACTAATTTCAATGTCGGGTCTTGAAAGGTGGTGACCCTTGTCGCTCCAGCCAAATTGAAGTGCATGCCCTCTCTGCTAATCAGAACAGGTTTTTGTACCAAAGTACTCAGTAATGGTTTGTTATGACATACCTTGTTTTCTGGACAACACTGGACCACCAGGATTTAAATGCTGCTGAACATAACAACACTTATCAAATCAGGCAGAGAACCAGAGAAAAACAAATCCAACAGTCCAGCATTCAGAATCTATACATTAGATTAACAATCTTTGTTTAATTTGCTGTTTTAATTAAAATTCAGTGTTGTCTGTTGTGGCAAAATACAATGGGAAATGTCCTGGTAATCATATCAATTGTAATTATTTTACAAATACCAAATCGGATATTGTTGTTGTCTTTTTGTAATGCCCAGACAGTGGGTACCCTATGCAGTAGGTACTGATAAACAAAAATAAACACATTAAATTCATTCCAGAGATATGTCTTGATTAAAAACTTCCATTTGGGAACCAATAGCAAATAAATTAATTTGATTTTTACTATGTTTACTACATAGTATGTGCTGTTTTGAAATATCACCTAATTGGGATGCAGCAAATTTGTGGCTTTTATATATAAATGTTATTCAACTTATACAACTTATATTGTACTACCCTAGAGTACATAGTATCCAACTTTAAAAAATATTGAGAAGACCTAGAAGACAGTGTTGGGTCTTAATCCTCCAGATCAGATATTGTATGAGCAGACATGTTGATGCAAGCTGTATAAATAAACGTCACTGTCACGACATCTCTTAAATCTATTTATGGTACTCAAAATTCTTCATAAAGCATACAACTTAATAACTTTAAGTCTATTTTAGTTGTTCTGGGAGAGTTGTGTGGTTGTTTCTGTGTGGGGCATGAGGGTGTAAAATGCAGAGGCATAAGCTTAGCTTGGAGCCACATGGTATGACTCACTGTTCCCGTCCTACTGCTGAGCTATGTGACCTGAAGACTGGAACCAAACCAGTTTTTCTCTGAGGTTTTTTTTTTTTTTGTTATCTGATGACACGTTTCTGTGAAATGCGCTGCTGTGTCACTGTGCGGTTGATCTAACAACATATTTTGTTAGACAGATCTATTGAAATCCATCTTTTCTTTTTCCTCATACCAAAGCTGTTGGACCAGATTCAGGAAATAAACAATGCACTGACTTTCCCACCTATGTCCAATCAAAGCCACTTAAATCAATGGCTTTGCCTCAACCTTTTTACACAGACATGCAACGACACATCGGATAGGTTCTATCTCGACGAGTAATTGGGTTTTCAGGCACCTAAACTAATTTTATTTCCTAATAGGGAGACAAGCAGGAAGAAGATAATGTCATGTAAGTTGTTGTTACCACAAACAAACAAAGCAAAACAAAGACAGGGGACTGCAAAGCACTGGCCTTTAAATTTAATGGTCGTGGTGTCCTATTATATTCTTACATAGTTAAATATAGTTATATATACAACTATTTAACTTACATATAGTTAAATAGTTTTAACTATTTAATTAGTCAAAACTAATTAAATAGTTTTGACTTTACCTATAATCTTAATTAAATAGTTTTGACTTTACTTATTATATTTAGAAAGATAATTTTACCAGAGCTGTAGTTATAGTGGTTGCTTTTGAGACAGAATTTGCTGCTTTGGTTCTAGTTTGCCCTCAATAATAATGTTTTATTCCTCATTGTCAGTTGTTTTTGATTACAACTTAAGGTCAAATCCAGCCCCCCATAACTATTTTTTCCGGTCATCTAGATTCTACAGGGTCACATAAATAGTTAAGACCCAAATAGTTGTTTTAGGTGACAACTGTTAACTTTAAGTTGCGCTTGAGCATCATTTTATCAGTCAAATCAAATCAATTTTCATTTTTATAGGACCAAATGACATCAGTGTTAAAAGATGCAAACATTTTAACAGTTTGTCAAAAGGTGGTTTTGTCAATACATTCTACCACAACCAGCCATTTGAAGACATTAATGATTTGAAATGAAAATGAGCTTGATGTCCCTGGATTACAGGGTTTGTATCATAAAAATATATCAAAAACCCTAAACAAAATCACTAAGCTACAAAGTCAAACTTCTGCTACAGTAAGTTTTTGTTTTATTATTTATTAAGTCACTATAAATCCTTATTTAACTGCATAAAAATTGACCTCTTCAACAAGCAAACTTCTGCATCCAGAATGCATTACTCTGAGACATCTCAGAAGGTTTTAGTTTGCATAATGATGTTTTGTGCATGGCTGAACTCAAAGTCTGACTACTTGTTCTGCCATCAATGACTTTATTCACATTTAGCCTTTCAAAGTGTTTGTTATTATTCTCTATGGCTGCAGCAAAGCTCCTGAGTCGTGTGAAAACACTGCATATGTTTCAAGATAATTTGGCAGCAGGCATTTGTGGTAGCAGTTTTCAAAGGTGCCGAGAACAACCTGAACAGGCACGTTTGACTTTCAAGGTCCAACAACATACTCTGCCAGGATTTGCAAATTGCTGCGTCGTGTGCAATGACTGCCAAAACGGTAAGAAGAAAGCATGACGATGGATCCAGTTGGACAAGTTAGCACCACCATGCTTCCACCCGTTCCTGCCAACAACAGTGGGAAGAAGTTACCAAAAGATTTTTTTTTTTTGTCTAACCTTTGAACATGACCCATGGTACAATATTAATTATGCCATGAGGGGTGAGGCAGGTTGTAGCAAACGTAGATTCTAATTCACTGGTGCACAGTCATTCAACGAACTACTGAGCTGGAATGTCACAGAACCAGTCATGGTGATGCTAGCAAAAAATTGGTTCATCAGCAACACACACATATGGAGATTAATTCAATAAAAAAAGTTGAATTTTGACTTTAAAATATTTCTGCAAGTTCTGAAAATGATCATTAACATCAGCATAAGTGCCCATCATGGCCAAATTCAACTTCTGGCTCAAACCTATACGGCTGAATCCCTTGCAGCTGCATCTGCCTGGCAGGATTTTCAAAATCCATCAGAATCTGTAACAAATGTTTTGCAATCCATGTCAGAATCTGACAGAAGTTGCATAATATTTACTAAATCCAACAAATAACCTTATAGCTCTTCTTTGTGTGCTTACAGACCTGTTTGGCATCGGTGACTTGCATTTCTTTAAATCATAGGTGTCAGACTCTGGCCCGCGGGCCAAATTTGGCCCGCAGTGTAATTATATTTGGCCCGCGAGGCAATTTCAAATTAATATTAGAGCCGGCCCACCGGCAACGCTGTGACGCCGCATTCACCGCTTATACTACGAATCCATAATGCTCTGCTGTTTTTTGGCGTGTCAATCAGGACAGAGGCAGACACGCCTTCTCCTCTGTGTCAGTAGCACTTATGGTAGCGGACATGGATGTATTAGGAAGGTGGTGATCCGTCTTCTTGCGCACTAGCACTTACCTATGTGAGCAACTTTTCTCCTCAATGAAGATGACGAAAACATCTCACAGGAGGCGTCTGACTGGTGAACACCTTTTTTCGATAATGAAGGTTTCCTCAGCCCCGACATTGATGAACTGGCATCCGAGAAAAGATGTCTTGTATCTGGCTTGGCCGCATCAGAGTAGATCAGTGTGTCGCAAAATGAGCAATAAATAAGTTTTCTATGCACCTTTT